>CAUYPK010043511.1:0-72334 GCA_963574355.1 Loris lydekkerianus
AAAAGTGGGTGCCCCACGATTTAAACGATCGGCAGAAATTGTCACGTTTCAAGGTTTGTTCTTCATTGCTTTTGCGCAACCAAAACGATCCTTTTTTGGATCAGATCGTCATGTGTGATGAAAAGTGGATTCTCTACGACAATAGGAAATGTTCAGGACAGTGGTTGGACACTGATGAACCACCCAGGCACTTCCCAAAGGCAAGTGATTTGCCTTTGCCTTTTGACCTTTCCAATACGTTTTAAACCATCAAATCATCAACCCATCAGCAGAGTCCTATTGTGAGGAAATCGACAAAATGTGCCGAAAATTGCGTGGGCAGCAGCCAGCACTGGTAAACAGAAGTGGTCCGATCCTGCTCCACGACAACGCCCAGCCTCACGTCTCACAAATCACTGTCCGAAAATTAAAGGAATTGAGTGTTGAAGTTCTGCCCCACCCACCATACTCCCCAGACCTCTCGCCAAGCAACTACTATCTTTTCAAGCACATCGATAACTTTCTCACTGGTAGAACCTTTGCCATTCAGGACCTAGCAAAAACGGCCTTCGTTGACTTCATTGAATCCCGAGCACCCAATTTTTATGCTGACGGAATTAATTGACTTGTGTTATGTTGTCAAAAGTGCACTGATGGTGCTTATTTCGATTAAATTGAATAAATATTCACTGAGATATTACAGTTTAAAGTAGACTCATTAAAACGGACAAAACTTTTGAAACAACCTAAATATTTTCTCCTGTGCTCTGAGAATGTGCAGATACCCTCATTCGATAAACACAGGCTCCCAAGGAGTTCACCAGTGATGTCAGAATGCTGCTCACTCAGAGCACTGTGTCTGTGTGTCCATCGTGAAGGAGAAGGTCAGCGGATCCTCAGAGTTTCGGAGTGCTTTTGGGAGACTGGGAAAGAGGAGGGAGGAGGCCGTTCCAAGCTAAAACACAGTGCCCATGCCTGCATAAGCCAAGTGGCTGGAGGGTGGAGGGTGTCCAAAGGTGGACATGGAAACTCCAGATAATCTTCTTGGGCTTGCTATGCAAACTGAGGGTTTGAATTCTCATATACTATGTCAGTGATTCTTTAGCATTGAAAGAAACTTTAAAAAAATTAAATCAACGTGAAAGCCCAATAAATAGTTACATAAACATATACTTACTTTAAAGATTTAAAAGTTCCCTATAAGCCCACCAGTGAAAACAGTATTTTGATCAAAACAAAAGTTGGCCTCCTTTGTTTTAGATGACAATGACTATCTTATATTGGCCTCAACATCTAGTTGATTTCTGAGATATGTTTTGGGGTCATGGTGTCAGAAATAATCAGTACTGATTCATAGAGATAACTCACATATTTGAGACAAAAAGGAATATTGATAGTTCATTTTGCAGTCCCAGGATAATCTCTTATTTAGCTCATCCATAACTTGAATGAGGAATAATTAAATTTTTTTTCAGTGCTGAATCACTAAGAGAATTTACTGCTCAACAGCAAAGAAATTTACATAATTTGAGTGGAGTATACCTAATTATTGTAAGGTACCGTTTTAAAGTCATCTCAGATATGACAGTGTTCCGCTTAGCCAGATACTCAGAGTTTATCTGTACCCATGTTTAGGTAGTTTGCATGTTGAGTCTAGCCTGCAAGTTTAAGTTTCATTAGAAGCAATTTTCTGCAGGTCACATGTAATCTTGCATCAAGAATGTGAGCTTGTTCTGCTAAATAACATCCTACATCATCAGCATGAATCTAACACAATATATCGGATCTGAATTTGGAAAACTACAAAACACTAATAAAAGAAATAAAAACATATCCAAATAAATGAAGAGATCCTTTTGTGTTCATGGAATTGAATATTCAATATTATTAAAATGTCAATTCTTTCTAAATTGATCTGTAAGAAACTATATCTTCATCCTAATCTCAAGACATATGAGTATTACCTTATATGGCAAAAGGGTGAATATTACCTTAGATGATGTCTGATGTGTTAAACAGATGGGATTAAGGACAGGTATAATTAAGGATTAAGGGAGATGGTTATTTATGATCTTCTGACCTGATTACCTGGCCCCAATGTAGCCGGGTAATCAGGTCAGCATCAGTGGTGATGAGTCATGTTGAAGGTACGTGCTCTTGATATGGTGTGATGAAAATGGCACTTTACCTCTCAAAACCCATAGACCTACTCTAATCATGAGAAAAAATGTCAGGCAAGTCCCAGTAGAGGGACATTCTGCAGAATACCTAATGAGTATTTCTTAAAGCCATGAGGTTCTTGAAACACAGAAGGTCTGAGAAATTGTCACAGAGCAGAGGAGATGTGATGTGATGATTTATCCTGATTGGGAACTTGGAACAGAAAAAGCACATTAGGTAAAAACTATATAAATTTAAGGAAAATCTGAATAAAGTGAGAAATTTGGATAAATTTATTTTTTAAAAAGTAATGTTCTTGCTTGAGCAATGTTATTGGAACATATATGCAGGGCTGCATTAAAAAGGTCAGTGCAAAAAAGGCCCCTACTCACTGTGAGCCTTAATTTCCTAAGGCTCAAAATTACCACAAACTGGGTGGGTGGAAACAACAGTTCAGGAGATCACAAATTAAAAACCAATGTGTCTGAAGCTCTGTACTCCCTCTGAAGGTTCTAATGACAATCTTTCCTTGCTTTTCCCAGCTCCTGATAACTCCTGGGTTTTCTTGCCATTTTAAGGTTTCCAGAGGTATCTCCACATGGCCACCTCCCCTGCATTTCTGTTTTATTCTTTTTCTTCCTTACTTTCTTTCTTTCTTTTTTTTTTTTTTTAAGAGACAGAGCCTTACTTTATCACTCTTGGTAGAGTACTGTGGCATCACAGCTTATAGCAACCTCCAACTCCTGGGCTTAAGCAATTCTCTTGCCTCAGCCTCCTGAGTAGCTTGGACTGCAGGTGCCCGCCACAACACCCTGCTATTTCTTCGTTTGCAGTTTGGCCAGAGCCAGGTTTGAACCTGGCCACCCTCAGTATATGGGGCTGGCATCCTACCCACTGAGCCACAGGCACCACCCTCTGTTTATTCTTTTCTTGTCTTTTATTCTCTTATGTCTCTTAAAAGGACATTCATCACTAAATTTACAGTCACCCAAATCTTGAATGACCTTATCTTGAGATCCTTAAGTTAAATACCTCTGCAAAGAGCCTTATTCCAAATAAAGTCCCACTCTGAAGTTCCGTGTGTTGGTGTTTTTTCTAAGAGCCACTACTCCATCCCTTCATACTATCAGTATGCATAAAATGTTTGACAGTCTACATAAACATGGCAAAGGAAACTAGCAGAAAAGCTTAATCTATAGAGCATTTCGATATATTTTTGGTTTACCATGCATTGGAATTATCTTAATAATGAGAATTATAATAATGATAGGTAATAATTATTGAACCCTTGACCATATGCTGTTCACTGTTGTGCAGTGCCCTACATACATTCTCTTTTAATCTTCATATGCATTTATCCTTGGTTTGTTAAACCAAGATACTGAGAAGTGAAGAAACTTCCCTAAGGTCACATGGCTAGTAGATTTCAGACCTGTGTTAATTGCATTTATTGCCAATAAAACACCATACAGACAATGTGTGTCAAACATTTGCCAAAGTTCTGAATCCCTCTGCGGAACCTGAGGGGTCTATTATACTTTAAGGTGTAAAGCCCTGGGCGAGAGGCGTTGAATGTTTTTTCAGCTCTTGGCATCAAGAGTTATCCTTTTGGCTGGGAGTTTCTCGTGACAGAACTCGACGGTGCTTTTTTAATTTATAGGATTTCAAGTCAGGATTTCTACCTTCCTTATCCTGCTATCTTCCAATCTGCTCTTATCTTCTCTATCAAATTTCTGTTACCTCTGAAAATGATTTACATTCTTGTTCAGGTTTCCTTCCCAAAAGAATCATGCTAACTCCCAACCCCACAACCACACATGTACATACATCCTTTTTTATTCTTTCAATTTGTGTCTTTTTTCAAAGACTTAAAAATTCTCTTAACAATATAAAGATTTATAAATTCTGCTACCAGCAAATCTAACATTTCTAGAGGCTTTTAAAGTGTGTGGATGTCAAGTAAATATATATGATGAAATAAGTGATTGAAATAGAACAGTTAACAGATGGTAGCAACAATTATATATTCGTATCCCTGGCCAACAGCATTTGGTAGATATAATTACCTTACAGGTGTTAACTGCCCTTCCTGCAATGAGGTGTCTCTGAAACACTAAAGAAGCCTGGTGAAATGGCTGGTGGTCACAAATTAGCAAAAATTCCATCGGCTCATTTTTTAAACAAGAATCAGAAGGGTAAATTCAGTTCTTGGAGTCGTGCTTAGTTTAGAAAAAGTGAAACTTAAACAGAAGAACAGGTGTGGTGTAATCTTCACACTGATTGCTGGTGTTTGGGGGAAAAAACCTCACAGTAAAAGACATTTAAAATTCACTCAACATTTGGAAGGTACAAAGTCCAAAAAGCTAATCATTTAGGGAAAAGGAAGCAGCTGTTATGATTTATTCCTTTGAGTTTTTAAGAATTACCTGAAATTCATATGCAAAATAGTATTATCATACTATTTTCAAAAAAATTTTGTCTGGGTAGAAAAATTTGTAGTTCTGTTTCTTTTTAGCCTTAAGAGTATTCTACTACAATGATAAGTAAAGGTAATTTTTAATGTTCCTATTTTAATCATTTTGGCCAGAAATATTTGAAAACATAGTTTCCCCCCCACACACACAAACTTAGGTCATTCAAACATTATCTGTCATTTTTATTTTCTATTACTATGAAAAGTAAATATTTGGTACTTCCATTTAACATTATGTCAGTTGCAGCTATCTGTCTAAAGAAATATTAAATGAATCTCAGTTCCAACAGGGAGCGATATTGTCTGATTAAAATTGAGAATTTCTGGGTGGTGCCTGTGGTTCAGTGGGTAGGGCACCGGCCCCATTTACAGAACATGGTGGGTTCGAACCCAGCCCCAGCCAAACTGCAACAAAAAAATAGGCATTGTGGCAGGCGCCTGTAGTCCCAGCTAGTCGGGAGGCTGAGGGCAAGAGAATCACCTAAACCTAGGAGTTGGAGGTTGCTGTGAGCTGTGACTTCACAGCACTCTACTGGGGCTATAAAGTGACACTCTGTCTCCAAAAAAAAAAAAAGAAAGAAAGAAAGAAAGAAAGAAAGAAAGAAAGAAAGAAAGAAAGAAAGAAAGAAAGAAAGAAAGAAAGGAAAATTGGAAATTTCCTCCCTTCTGTTCTACTTTTGAGTTAGTTCTGAATCTTTACACCATACACTAAGCACCATAATTTTAATGCTGATTAGTTCTGAATCTTTACACATACAATAAGCACCATAATTTTAATGCTAATTTGGGTCAGTCTTTAATTTTTTTCAAGTTATGTTTTGTAAATGTTTGTTGTTACTGTTTCACACAGCAATAGTTCTTAAATAGTTCTTATTAAAACTTTTGCAAAGTTCTTAAACATAAGTATTACCCTTCTTGGGTATTTTATTTGTTGCTAGACAGTAGTTATTGCTCAATTAATTTTTATTAATTGATAAAAATCTATTTTAAATAACTTTTCTAAAATTACTTCTCTTTCAATTCTGTAGAAGAAAAAAGAGAATGGATTTTTTTTTTTGTCCTCTAAAACTTAGGGGGGAAATCTATTGAGTCGTTCAGCATTTTGCAACACATTTCTTGGCAACACAGTTATAAAGGTAGAAGTTAAGTTATCCACCTAAGATATAAAGTTAGGGAAACAATTATTGTGCTATAGTCCTCTTTTTTCCTATAATGAAAAGTTAGGCTTTTTTTTTAATAGTAGAAAGTCATTTTAGTGAAATATTCTATAATTTTCTTTTAACCTTATATTCTGTGTGATAACAGTTAAAATTAAATATGTGTTGAAAACTTAAAACAAAAATTAAAATGCAGGCTTTGACATCTTCTGTTATCTAAGATATTCTTCAACAAACCCGATACTTTAATTTTCTCCTGTTTCTTCTGCACTTCAGAATATTATACTTTTCTGCCTTGATTGTGATGAATATTTAATAAGAAGTTTTTCTACAAGCATCACATGCATAAAATACGGTCATCAATAGACACCTTCAGTCCTCCTTGGTTTCTAGGGTTACAAGTTTGGTAATCCATGGTCATCAGTGCACTCCTTCAGTCTTCTCTGGTTTCTAGGTTAGGAGTTGGGTAAGCCGTTAGCTTTTTGTCACAGATTGTCACATGGCAATGAGTATGCATTATCTTTCTGGTAGAGTTCCAGTAGTGAGATTACTGTGTTCAGAATAAATAGTCTGAAATTGAGATAAAGGTCTATGTTTAAAGGTATGTGTTCCATAATACTCTTGTTTTACATTATAAATATTTACATATAATGATATCATATTGAAAAGGATACTTCTTCCTTCAACATTGAGACTGGGGAAATCATTTTACTTTATTTCTAATACAGAGATAAAGATGGGAACGCTTCTGTGGCTGTTTTAGGAATCAAAGGAAATGATATAGGGAGCATTTAAATCTGTGCCTGATCTATAGTTGTTCCTTAATTCCTGCCAGCTTTCATTAATTAATTTTTAAAATATTTCCATCGGTTCTATTAAAAATAGAGGCTATCTAGCATCAATATTTTAGAAGCTGTTCTCATCAGCATTGTGGTTAACGATTTTCCATTGCACTTAACCCCATCATAGTGTTGAAGAATTAATGTGGAAGGAAGAATAAGCACAATTGAGAAAACTATATAAAAACAGAAGTCTTTGTCTTTTGGGATAAAGTCAATTTGGTCCTTGAGTAAATTTATTTTTCTAGCTATTATTTTCTCATAGACATCTTTAGCTTCTGCCCAGAAATAACTGTCAAAGTCACCAGCTCTATTAGAAGTAAATCCTTTGAGAAAATACTTTCAAGCCTCTATAATATAGTTCTGAATTTTTCATTATACCTAAGGAAGTTTATGAAATGTGTTTTAGCCAGAAGGTTAATATTCAAAATCTTTTCTATTTCAAGAGATTTTGCATTCTTCACCTGGAGAATAAAATTGGGACTGAAGTAATGGTCCATCCAAAAGAGAATATCATTTTTTTTCTTTGAAATTGAATTTAAACGAATAACATTCAAAGAAAGACTTGTAAGTTTTTAAATGCACTTAGGACTTGTCATTGGGATGGGGGGGGCTTAGTTCTGAGTTCATGCTAAAACTTTTTTTAAAGTATGTTTTTATTACTGGAGAGAGAACTCCATTAAGCATACCACAATACCTTACCAAATTTAATGTAATTACAGGATTATGCATTAGTCTAGCAGATAAGTGAAATTTAAATTTCCTCATGTTGTTTAATTTGTTCACCTAGTTGAAAAGAAAACCAGCTGATTTGTGCTATTAGAGCATTTAAATAATACTTCCAGTTCTTCTACTGAAGCCTAAATAGAGCCTCGCCTGAAAGAAATCCAATAAATGAACTAGACTGGCAAATGTTATATGGGAAAGGGAACGCTACTATATTTCAGAACTTCTGTAAAAGTCTCTTTACAAGGTCAAGCTGAGGAGAGCCGATGACGAAAAATTGAGAGGAAAATTTCCTTCTCAAATTTAAAACTACAGACTGGGTAGACAGCAACTGACAAACGACTGATTTCTCATGTAGAAAAAGGTTAATGATGGGGGTGCCCTCGGGATCAATTTTACAGTCTCTTACAGCTTGTATTACAATCTATTAATGACATAGGAAAGGTGACATAGGAATGACAGGAAAGAAGCTGGATTTGTTTTGCTGATGTCATCATGTTATTTCTCATAGTAAAAATCGGGGATAGATAAGAACATAGCTAAAATAAAAAGCAGATATGTTTTAAAATTCAGAAGCCATTATAAATACAAAAGCCAAAACAATCTATCTCAAACTTGTGTGTTTTGTACTTGTACATTAATGGTTCATGGGAAATTGATGGAGGAAAACATCTCCAGCTTTATTGTTCATGTAAGACAAGAAATTACATGCAATTCGACATTCTCCTTGTTTCTGACTTTCGTGTTCTAAGTAAGGCTGCAGTGAGCTGTGCTCCCACCACTGCATTCTAGCTTAGGTGACAGAGTGAAAAAGCTATATGTTGAATCTACATTTTATAACCTTTTTAATATATGCTATTTTTAATCATATCAACCATGAGAGCTTGCAAGATAGATATTAGCATTCCCATTTTATTGCTAGAACAATGTTTCCATAAAACTTTAATGTGAAATTTCTTTCTTTACTCTTCTAATGAATCTAAAATGGATCTTATTATAGAGTAGGTACTTCCTAATTTTATTATAAAAAATAAAGCTTTTTTGATAAAAATTATTACTCTGTGGCTCTTTCCCTTTTATATTTTGCGCATTTCTACCTGAGTATGTTTGGATTATGCCAGAGAGATGCATGTGGAAGCACGGAGGCAGGGTGGTCACTCCTAACCGAGTATGTTAGCACCGAGGTGGTGTTTCCTGGAAAACTGCCATAGGAACTGAGTTTTGAATGTCATGTGTGGGAGCCAGAGGCTCTGGGGGGGAAAGTGCGTTTGACTTAGACACCAAGAGTTAGTGTCTGTGTTCATTCAGGGCCCTTGAGCTGTTCAGGTTGAATGGAGACTCGTAGGATTGTGAGATGTGGTGAGAGGTACAGGCCAGTAGCCTGAACATGGCCAGAATGTGGCATTTGTTATGCATTATGGATGTTCGATATTATCCTGGATGCGACAGGGAGCAGAGGAGCAACATGATGAGATGGCATCTTAGGCATATCACTGGAGGGAGTGTATTTTTATTTAATTGTTTTGCGGTCATAAATTAAGACATATAAATAGGTGGTGACTGAAGAAAAAGTCACGTTGACATGGGTACCACTTCTGCTTTCCTGTCCCTCTGCTTGTGCCTTTATTTTGCTGGGTCTTCTGGACCGCTCTCTGCTCTGCCTCTGGGTCTTCACACCTAGCTGCCTATCTGGAGTACTCCCCCAACGCCCTGAGGAATCAGCTCTTCATTTTCATCTTTCAAAGTGCAGCTCACATGGTCTCTCTTCAAAGAAGCCTTGCCCGATGCCTCATGTTCAATCAAGTCTTCGTTGTTATGTTGTCTTAGTTCTTTGCAGTTTTCCTTTATAACATTAATCACAATTTTACTCAAAGAACATGTGACACTATTAAAAAAAAAATATATATATATATATATATGTTGTGTTATGAAGTATAGTTTTGCATAGTGTGTGTTACATATATGTGTGTGTATGTTGGGGCTTATAACTCTCCTCTGGGAGTTATTTTTCAAATACACAGAAGCATCTGTTTACTGGCACTTAAAAATGATCTTGCCAAGGCAGGAAAATTGCTGTATATATTTACAGTAGTCCTTCAGAATATAGAAGGAATTGGATCCAGGACCCCCGCAGATACCAAAACCGGGGCTGCTCGTCAAGTTCCTTATATAAAAAGACTCTCATAGTATTTGCATATAATCTATGCACATGCTCTCACATACTTTAAATTATCTCTCAATTACTAATAATGCCTAATATGATGTAAATGATATGTGAATGATCATTGTACTGTGTTTTTGTTTTTATTGTAATTTTCAATTTCTTCCAAATGTTTTCAATCTGCTTTTGATTGACTGCACAGACGCAGAACCCACAGATACCAAGGGCTGTGTGTGTATGTATGTGTGTGTGTAAAAGAAATTATATGTGGGCACAAAAGAACCTGTTAACACTTGGGGTAATTTTGTCTAGTTTTCTTCTTCTGTCTCTGTGTACTTATGTGTATCGTATCTGCAGGAAGTTTTGTGGAACAATGCCATGGATACGTTTTCCATCTATCTTTGTGTGTCTATTGTACTAAGAGTATCTTACTTACAATACTAAGAGTGTTTTCCTGTGTAATTAGAAACAGGAAGGCAGATAGAACCCAAAGTAAAGAGATTAGTTAGGATGCTGCTTTATTCTAAATAACACCTCAGAGTTGTGAGGAAGGATGATTTCACAGTAAGAAATGGTAAAACTTGGAGCTTTATTTCCCTGTACACATATGGAAGAGGGAAAAACTAGTATATCCAGGATGACTCTCAAGTTTGAGGACTGGGGTGGTGGCTATAAGGGAAAGGAGACAGGAAAGGCAAATCCAGTTCCTGGTATAACTTTGAGATGCCTGTAAGAAGTCAAACTGCATTTACCCAGTGAATTAGGCTATTTTAATTCACCAACGAAGTGAAAGCCAAAGAATATGGCCTCTGACCTCTATGTGCTAAACTATATTTAGCTTCCATGTTAGAAAAGCCTTAGTGAATTATTAAGGGAGATTATGACTCCTCTTCCCCTGGAGGTCTTTTCTAAGTACACAAAAGCATTTGTCTTTTGTGTTTTGAAAAAGAACTTGCCAAGGCAGGGAAATAGCCGGCCCCGATAACCTGTCAAGAATTTTTCCAGAGCTCTTAACCAATGAGGTAATTATTTTTATGTTGGCTCTATCATATTCTTCTAATGCACCACAGTTTTGTTGTTGTTGTTGTTGTTTGTTTGTTTGTTTGTTTTTGGCCAGGGCCGGATTTGAACCTGCCACCTTTGGTATATGGGGCCAGCGCCCTATTCCTTTTAGCCATAGGCACCACGCTGCACCACAGCTTTTATACACAAATGTTTTCCCTTTGCAAATTTCACTAAGAATTCATTGAAATTTACTTAAGTATATTCACTCTGTCATAAAATTGAATGCCAAGATTTCATATTGACTTTAAAAGTATTCTTTGATACCTTATTTTCTTTTTAATGTGTTGTCATCTAAGAAAGTTATATAATAATACACATTTCAAAACTATACACTTTAATCTTGAATGTAGTTATTTTTGTATATGTTTCCCATTTTCTTTATTAAATTTCTCTTCAGTATGATATAAGTGCAGAAGCAAAAGTTTGGTGTCATTAAAATGGCACACATTCTACATTTACTAAGTTTCACATGTACCCTTGTAAGATGAATATAAACGTCTTAACACAATAACTTAAGAAAATGCCAGGAAGGCTATGTTAACCAGTGTGATGAAAATGTGTCAAACAGTCTATAAAACCAGTATATGGTGCCCCATGATCACATTAAAGTACACAACTATGATTTAATAAAAAAAAAAAAAAAGACACATTAAGAATGTTATATCAAAAAGTCTGAATGTTACATTAAAGTCAGGTTCTAAAATTCAGGTATTTGTTTAGCAAATCCATAATTACACATGACAAACAGCTGTCTGTCTTGTCAAGATTTACTTCACTATTCTTGCTCAGATATGGATAGTGACTTAGTGGTATCATTAGGAGAACTAATTTATGAAAGCTGTAAAACCTTTATCAGTACTCCCATCTTCACAGGTAAAACTGAGCATTCATTCACTGTTTTATACATATGCCTTCTGTGTGTTAGATATCATACTAGGTTATGGATATATAAGAATAGAATGGAAATTAGAAGTTCCTACACTCCAGTAGTACAGACAGGCATATAAACTGGTGATTTTAAATGATATGTGCACAGGGCTGTATAGTAGTGTGAAGGACATTGGAAACTAAGAAGAGGGGAGAGGAGGAAGGCGTATTAAGGATGAAATCTTACCTATTAGGTATAATATGCAGTAGTTCGTTGATGGTTACACTAATAGCCCTGACTTGAGCACTACACAATTCATCCCTGTAACAAAAGCATTTATACCCCCTCAATATTTTGTAATAAAAATAAAAATGTATTTACATAAGACCTATAATACCAGTGTCACCAAGCATTAAAAACACATCTAACTGAACAAGGAGAGGATATGAGATCAGAAAAAGAGTCACAGAGACCACCTGAGTAAGCGATGTTAAAGGACGGTTAGGAAGAGCTAGCCAGATAGGATGACTGAGTGAGAGGGGGTGGGTGTCTTGGAAGAAAATGTGTTTTATCAGAGCAAATAGCAAGAATAGGATTATGGAGGTAAGAGAAATGCATGCGGATGTGGAGAACTACAGGTAGTTTGTTATTCCAGAAATAAGAGGTAGGCAGTGGCGAGAAAAGACAGTGAAAATGTGATGGATGAAAAATTACCTATCTAGTACAAAGTACACTATTCTGGTATTAGGCATGATATGGTTTGAGGCATGATACACTATTCTGGTATTAGGCATGATATGGTATGTATATGAATTCTGCATTACAGAATTCATATACATAACAAAAACACTTGCATCCTATTAATATTTTGACATAAAAATTATTTAAAAAATAAAATCAAAAGCACATTTAGCATTTGTAACAATGCACACACCTTAAAAATAACACAAATAAGACAACTGGACTAGCACAATTGTTGTGACAGTTTTGAGCCATTATTAATGTAACAGTTATTAAGAATGTAATAACTGAAAATCATCATTAATCTTATATTTTGAATTTCTGAAATGTGAAAAAGAGCAAGCATGGGAAGTATGGAATTTATTAGTTTCCCTGATACTATTTCATAAGCTATTGTTTTAACAATATAAATTAAATGTAACTTGGCGCACATAGTAGTTCTAATTTTTTTAATTTTCTAGTGAATTTTAATCCTTTTCTGTGTGCCGTGACCTAAATATTTGTGCTCCACCCCCTTCAAATAAGAACCTATTTATTATGTTGAAGCCCTGTTCCTCAGTATAAGATATTTGGAGGAAGGGGCTTGGAGAGGCAACAGATTTAAATAAGATACAAGGATGGGGCCCATGATGAGATTAGTGTCCTTTTCTCTAAGAGAACTGACCTTGGTCACTCTCTGTGGTTGGTTGAGAACCCAAACAAGCAGGAGGCAGTTGTCTGACAGCAGGAGGGAGTCCCTCCAGAGAATCTGTCAAAGCTGGTACCCTGATCTCAGACTTGTAACCTCGAGGGCTAGGAGAAATACATTTTTCTTTTTTAAAGCCTGTGGTAATTTACAGTAGCTCAAACATACTGAGACACTGTGTATTAATTTTTATGTATCATATCTTACATTTTTAAAATTTCTTAGTGTAAATTCTGTATAGTGGTAAAAAGAATATTGTTTTTGTATCTATCAAACTTGAATTTGAATTCTTCCCAGACTCTAAGTAAGTTATTCAGTTCCCTCCTACTCTCAGGTTTCTCTTTTATAACATAGAGGATGGGGAAAATCCTGCCTTTTAGAGTTTTTGTGGATAGTCAATGAAATTATAAAGGTGAAATACAGGGTGGCCATAAAGTTTGCGTGCAATTTAACCTAGACAACTATTTTAAATTGCACGCAAACTTTATGGCCACTTGTATATAATATAGAACACAGGACTTTTTCAGATATGGGCTGAGAACTAGCACACTTCACTTTTGCCTCATTCTATTGACAAAAATAAATCACAAGGCAGTGCCAAAATCAAAGGATAAATAAATAGACCCGTTTCTTTGGTGTGGGGAATGGCAAAGTCACATGGCACACAGTATGAATAATACAAGGACAGATGAAAAATTGCTGTTGTCATTGTAACTGCCACAAAGGAGAACTGGATTTTTAGGTTTTGTTTTCATTAGCTTTTGAGCTTAAAACATATTGAAAATGTCTACTTTATTCATTAAATAAAATTTTCCAAGCATGTATTTTTAGGTCAGCACTCTGCCTGGCATGCAAAATATTTATCTCCATTTTTCAGAGCAAAGAGGTAGGTAATTTATCTTATTTAAAGGTAAAGAAAATTTCTTGTAGCATTTTGGTGTTTTGTCATTGCTACACATAGCTCTTTTAAAGTTGCTTATATTTTTTACACTGAATATTATCAAGTAGTGTTTTCCATATTACCTTTTTTTAGCATTATATACAAATCACTCCGCAGTTTTGTGTGTATGATTTATGCTGTTCTAAACTTTTTTATGAAATGTAAAGCTTGTTTAAAAACAAGTAAATTATTTTCTTATTTTCTTTCTATAAATTAGGAAAATGCCTTCCTTTTTTATATTATATTTTCTTCAAGTATAAATAGTCACCCATAGAAAGTATCTTATTTTTAAGTTTTATTTAAATAACACATAAACATGATATGCAGTACCAGACATGAATCGAAGTGGATTCATTGATGGCAATTGCATTTCTTTTCCTAACACAGTCAAACATCATTACATAAAAATATAAGTGAAAAACTTTAAAGTAGGGTCTCCAAATTTTCACCTGCCAACATTTGAATTAAGTCTCATGATAAGACGTTTGGTGGTATTTATCCATTGATGAAAGAATAATTTTTTTGCTTTTTATCCATGTCACTTTGGTAGTATTGTTCTTTAAAAATCAAACAATTTACTTGGCATTAATGCAGAAAGGGACCAAATGTTAATTTCATTAAAATTATATGATGAACTTCAGTAAGACTCTTGAGAGCAGAGGCAATGACTTGTTTTGGTTTAAACTGATGATGTGCTTAGTGTGGTCTGCTGGCAATGGCTAAATATTACGTTGACTCTGCAAGAGATCTGAGCACGCCAGGCACCCTCTGTCACTCTGTATCCCCTGAGTCTAAGGATGTCACTTTAGCAACACAGCCAGCAAGCCAGAAGAGCTGACAGTTGGCTTGTGATTATTCCTGGACCTGAGGCTCCCTCATGTTACAGTACTAATCAAGTCATCTCACCAACTTATCATTAACTCGATTTGACCCGTGGGAGCAGAGATGAGATCTTTTTGGCAAGACTAATGATACTATAACATTGAAAAGATGTGAAATGTAAAATCTTGATTATCCCCAATCCTTACCATCGGGGAAAGAATAAAAATACAAAGCACCTAAAGTAACAGTAAAAGATAATGTCTTTCAAAGACCTCTGGCTTTTCCTTCCCCAAAGTGTAGCACTGTTTTTTTCATTTTCGTTTTATTATTATTATTATTATTTCATCTTTCTCCAGAAGTTTCTTCTCAATTCTTTTTTATTTACACTCACAAATATTTTTCTGGCAGTCAGGAAAATTCACTTTTCTTGTGTTTGTTTTGATAAATGGAATGGAAATTGTGTTTTGCAGTCAGCTCCTGAGATTTCAGAGGAAAGGCAGCCAGGAGCACAAAGCCCCTGTCATGCTTCAGCATCCTTACTTTGTGTACATCTTTGACAAGATATTCCTTTTTTACTTGGCATGAGCTTTGGGACATCTTCTATTTTTATCTGACTGACAGCTGGATAATAAGTTTTATCATTAAAAACTGATTCTGGGGAAATAAGATCCCTTCCCTCCATTCTCTTCTGAAAAGCTTTTGTTTTCACAGCTCCTTGGGGTAACTAGAGATTATCATTACAAAGGGACATAGATTGACCTGTCATGTTCTGAATTGTTTAGCAGGTACACCCTCCCCCCCCCAAAAAAAAAAAAACCCTGAATTTTCTTTTATCTATTACCCAAAACCACTTATTAAATCATCTTGCTGTTGATATCACACAGGTGACTCAAATGCAAGGTGTATCTGTTCATGTTGCCTTTACCTCTATTAACCTTTAGAGTATGATTAAGTTGTTCTTCATTTTATCCTGTGAAATGGGGACAAATTTTTGACATATAAATTATTACAGATATAAATCCGTGCTTGATCTATTTAGAATTTAAGTGAGGACAGTGCAATGTTACGTCTCTGTTCACTTGCTAATTACGTAATACTGGTCATAGATTTTATATAGAAATTCTCTGCCGTTTTTTCTTGTTTCAGCTTGATTTCACATGGTTTTTCTCACTGAAACAATTATGAAGTAGGTAGACCATGAAAGATCTGGGAAAGGAATGGAAAGGTCTGGGAAAGGAATGGGAAGGGTGGTGTCTGTGGCTCAAAGAAGTAGGGCACTGGCCCCATATACTGGAGGTGGCAAGTTCAAACCCAGCCCTGGCCAAGAACTGCAAAAAAATAAAAATAAAAGGAACGGGAAAAGTTAGTACATCTTCCTGATCAACATCTGACAGGAAAGAAAGAAAACCAGCTAATGCTTTTTAATTTTTTTTTTTTTTTAAGAAGTAACTGTTTTCCTTGGACTTATTGGGAATGAATGAATGGAAAGGAGCCTTGCCAATTTTATGTATGTCCACAGAGCAAATAATAAAAGGATTTGAGATTTAACAGTTAAGGAGTAGGATGGAGATAGAACTAGGTTTTGCTTCTAGCTCCAGTTCTTTTTTTTTTTTTTTTCTTCTTCTTCTTAATGTTCTCTCTGTGCCCCCATCTAATTCTCTAAATATATCAAAAGACGGGGCAGCAAGCCTTCCTAATTCCTCTTCTCAGTGCTGTGTCACAGATTGTACCCAATCTGAACTCCCTGATTCATGATTCAGGAGGCATGCCTGGAATACAAAGTTAGAAGTAACACAAGCTGAGAAAATTGAACTTAATGGTGTTTCTTTCTTTCTTTTTTTTTTTTTAAAGTGTAAATCAATAATTTATAATTGTATACATTTATAGAGTACAAAGTAATGTTATAATTTATTAATATAATGTGGAATATTTAAATAAATCTTCTTAACATTTCAAATACTTAACATTTTTTATGGTGTGATGTGGTTTCTGGTACTACCTCTCTTGTTGCCTTATGAGTCTCATTAGAAAAGTCAACTACCATCCTTTAGAATTCATTTTTCTCATCTAGAAAATGTCCCCTGTCATCCTCCCCACTCCCTACTCCGTTTCTCCCTTTCCATCTCTTTTTCCCTCCTTCTCTTCTTCTTCCTCTTCCTTTTACCTTCCCGATTCTTTTCTGCTGTCTCTGAAAGGATGGAGTGCTCCACCCCCCAGGTGGACTGACATCTCCATTTAGCCCTCTTTTTCTTTGTAGTACTCCCCAAATTACCTAAAACCCAGATCAGTTCAAGTGTTGTTTGTAATCCTTGCTTCTTAGCCAAGGACAGTGTCGAATTGCTCTTTGTATTCTTAGTTCCTCATATACTTCAGGCCAACTGAATTCCATCCAGTACGGAATAACTGCATTATTTTAACTCCCAGTAGTTAGAGTTCACGATTTTTTGCACACGAACTTTATGGCCACCCATGTATGGCAGACAAAAATCTATACACATTTTAACAAATCAAAAAACTGTAGTAAGATTGTAATACTCAAGTCACATTTGACCTCTGTAGTTACAAGGTGCTAAACATGGCTTGCATTCTCTTTTGTTATCGGTATGTATTAGTAAAATTTTAATATTAAAATGTGTATACACTTTTTGGCACCCTCGGTATACACAGTAGAACCTCTCTCTATAAGATGACTACCCAAGGGACTTTAACAAACTGGTCCACATCCAGAGGTGGTCCACATAAGGAACTAGGCCCCTTACTGTACTGACACATACAAGTGGTGCATGTCTGGTCTACAAAAATTGTGTCAACTTAAGGAGGTGATCAGTGTATGGAGGTGGTCAACTATAGAGTTTCTACTGTATAGAAAAATCTTTCTTAATGCTTAAATTTTTAATAAATAGTAAGCTCCTTGATGACTAATATTGTTCTATTCATTTTAGTACCTTGTACATTGTTTTTATAGTACATTTTGGATGATAGAAAATCTTTTTTGTTTCATAATAGATGGGTGACTAGGTGTAAATATTTAAATGAATGCTTTTTTGTATGAAGATCATTTCAATTATTTCTCCCTCAGTTTTTGATAAAGCTTTGCCCTACCACTTTTTTTGATTCCTTGTTTCTTTCTACCAGAGAAGTAAGGAAAGAAAGGAGGGAGGGAAGAAGGAGAAAGAAAGAGAAAAACAGAGAAATATTACATAAAATCACAGTATGTGGAATACCCAATAAAAATTGGAAAATGGAAAGTCAAAAAAATTAAGGAGAAACAACGTTTAACAAACTCCAAAACAATTGACCACTGATGTATTGTTAAATGTGTTCAGCATTGCTTTACCGTATTATGTTTTTTTATGTTGCTATCAATGCAATTTACTATAGTACCCCAATGTGCCATTTGCCATGCTTGGTCATTTCTTTAAATTATTTAATCCTTAAAATACCTTTTACACTGAGCTCTTATAAAACATACAAGTTCTCAAACAATATCTTTCGGTCGCCAGTTATTCTATGAAAATTCAAATAATTATTCTAATTAAGAAAGTTAAAATTTGATTGATGTATTCAGACTTCAGAAGTATAAGATATTTATGAAACATGAAAAAATAATGCATTAAAGTGGTGAATTTTGGCAATTTTATCATTGAGTTCTTTAATAACATTTTATTCAAATGGATTTCATAGCAGTAGAACCACATTAAGTCATTGCTATTTTTAAAAACTGTAATAAAAAAAAATTCATATGCATGTAGTTGTCAGCCCATGTCAAACCCAATAGAATTTAGAGGAGTTGCATGACAGATACCTATCGTGTGTGTGTGCTATATATATGTATATGTGTGTGTGTATATATATATATATACACACATACATATACCCCTGAGAGATTCCCACTGCAAACAAAACTGAAAAAAAAGTTAAGGCCTAGGCCAATTGAGAAAAAAATTAATTAGCAACTCCTTCTGAATTGCTTTTCATGCCATGAAAGTCAAAGTGATTTTTCAGTCTTGTGTATATGTTTCTGAGTATTATCTTAAGGTGAGAGTAAAATTATGTTTGCATCACTATTTTTTGCAATCATAGGGTACTTTACAGCATTTATTCAAGCTATGGAGAAAAATCTAAATTTCAAATAACACATTGACCACCTTAAAAGATGAATCTTAGATTCTTAGAATACTCTTTTTTTCCCTAACTCTTTGTTTTCCTGTATTGGTTAATAAAGTATTGGTGAATGAAATTAAGATAGTGGCTTATATATATACATACAGGATTAATAAAGCTCTTTCCTGATTTTATATGAAAGTTTTTAATACAATGAATGCCAAAGTAAGTAGCCTTTAAACGTACTAATATAAAATCATCACTCAAAGTAAGCCCTGTGGATTTTACATAATAGGCAATGTATGTATCTTTTGCCAATCCTTAGATATGTGAGAATTAAGACAGAACTATTCCGCCTTCTGTCACAGTATATAAGCTGTCTAGATAGGTTTTTGGAAATTGTATTAGAATATGTGGTAAGTACAAACTCAACAATGAGAGAAAATGGAAAGACTGGTAAGAGAGTGATGATTTGCAAAGAGAAATTCATATAAGGGAGAAATGCTAGGTTCAAAATTAGGGGTATTTGAAAACAAGTATATCGATGACATGCCTAAAAAAATACTAAACAGAGGAGTAAACACATGTATTTATTGGGGTTTGTTCTCACTGCTGCCTGGGAATTGTTCCTTATTCATACTCATTGTAGGTATCTTCCTGGGAAATTTCACTTTCTCATTCTGGACACCTTTAGAACAAAGTATGGCCTAATCTTAGAATTGCTACTAAATAGTATCTGGTTGATAACTTAGCAGGTGGCAGAATAACAGTTTATCTGGGGATTTGGGGGGTGGGATCCTAAACAGAATTGCCTGGCCCAGCTTGTGCGCAGCTGTAGCAGAGACAGTGATTTTAGTCCTAACTAGACTAAATTGAAAGTATCATCACTTCACTCTTATGCCTTGCAGAGGAAATGTTAGCATAGACTTATACATAATGAGCATTTTTAAAAGTGATGAGAAAGCCATGACTTTCTTCCAGCCTGTATGCTTCAGGTAACACATGAAACAAACATGGTAAAATATAGAGGATGGATATTGTGAATAGTCATAACATTGGGAATTAACATGTGAAACCCAAGCATTACATTCTACCAAAGATTAATGTACATGTATGTACATAGATTTTTTTTTTAAGGTTTTAAATTAAGTGGCCACCAGAGTTTATCTCAGCCTGAATATTAAACACATTGAACAAGTATGGGCTTGCCATCTGTTTAGCATGCTGAATATTTTTTACAGCATTATTATTTTACTCTCAAAAGTAAAAATTCATTAAAATACCCAAGTTAGACTTCTTTACTATTATTTTCCCTAGTGATTTTCTTTTAGCTGTTGACTAACTTTAGTGAATTATCCTTGACCTTTGCCTTGCCTTTGGTCTTTTTGTCAAATCAATATATTAAGGTTTTGCTGTACACTGGTTTCTTTACTATGTAGACATTGTTATGGCCATGACTTACATAGAGTAATTATTTTGATTAAGTTGAATGATTAAAATTAGTCTTGCATGAGGAAAGAATACACTTGGGAAGCAGTGATGGATGGACTTTGGTCTTTGGAGTGGTTAGTTCCGCCAGCATTTTCCAGTTGAATGGAAATTCACCTACCAGTTTGGTTTGGGTGACGATAAATGGCCTTGAGACCTGACTGTTTTCTGGGAAAAAGACAGAAAGTGATAAATAAGGAACGAAGCCAACGTGAATATTCACATATGTTCTTGTAATTTTTCTCTATTTTTTTGCTTTGATGAACAACATCATTACTGAAATAATTAGTGTTAATTAATATCGTGTCATTTCTTTGTAAATGGTAGTTTAGTGTTACAATTAGACTAATTAGTATACAGCATAGCTTGGTGACATGATAAATCATAGAGTAGAATGTGCTACTTCTTAACCATTTTGATGTATTAGCTAATTCACTTGGCTCAACAACAAAGGAAAAGAAAGACAGGGAATGAGGGAGAAGAACAGCAACGACGATAAAGGCATTGTGGCCACATGTTCAGTTTTTTAATTTTCCCAGCAAGTTCTTGAGTATTATGAATTGTTGATATCCTACATCATTTATTTTTCTATTGGTAAGTCATAGTCCTTGTTTGAAAATTAAAGGATATGTTCACAAATAAATAAAACAAATGAAAATGAAAGTTGACTTTTTCTGGATTTGAATGTGCTACATCATACTCAGTACTTTATTCTTCCAAGATTACTCCTGGTAAAATTGACAGCCATCTGCAACTTTATTTTTCAGAACCTATGCGAACCCCAAAGACTTTAAAGATTGCTGAAATACAAGCAAGACGCATTGCCGTGGACTGGGAGTCCTTGGGTTACAACATTACTCGTTGCCACACTTTTAATGTCACTATCTGCTACCATTACTTCCGTGGTCACAACGAGAGCAAGGCAGACTGTTTGGACATGGACCCCAAAGCCCCCCAGCATGTGGTGAGCCATCTTCCACCTTACACAAACGTCAGCCTCAAGATGATCCTGACCAATCCCGAGGGAAGGAAGGAGAGTGAAGAAACGATTATTCAAACCGATGAAGACGGTATGCTCACACTTTATTATTCTAACAAGAATAGTAGAATTGCCTAATGTTTTCCCTAGATTACCCAATACTGAATTGGATTCTGAAATCCACTAAATTCTCTTAATGAGGTTAACTTTGGAAAAAGTTAGCATTTAATGAAACTCAGTGTTCTTCAGTGAAGCATCCAAATACTAAAAGCAAGGTACATCCATTGACTTCTCTTTTTTATACAGTGATACAGGCAACTACACTAAAAGCTTAAATACATTTTTTTCTTATCAAATGTTCAAAAATAATTTTTATTATCCATGGCAGTATATCAGTTCACCTATTGGTGAATGCACCCGATAAAAAGTTTAGGCTTTTGCTTTTTACAAACTAATACTATCTGGTTTTATTTTCCTAAAATTTGAAAACAACACTGTTCACTTTTTCTGTTTATTTTTTGATGGTTTTATGTAAGTCACAACATAAAAGAAGGTGTCAGTTCTTATCTTTACATCCAAATAAAGGACTTTATTAGATATTAGCAAGTTAAACTCCTTTCTATATGTAATGTCATTCAAGTAACTGAAATATACTTTGTCTAATTTCTATGTGTGTTTCTTCTGAATAACTAAATAATATGTACAGAAATTTATATTAATATTATAATATATAAAATAATGCTATAACCTATAGTACATCATAATGTGAATATGAATATATATTCTAATTCAACCAAAATCTCTTATTATATATATACACAAAATTCTACAATGATGATATTCTGATAACAATAATGTATTCTTTTGTTAGAACACAATACATTTCAAAATTTCCTTTTATGAATAAAGGCATATAAGGAATAAAAGGTGTGCTGTACCTAGTAGATTGAACTGAGGCTAAACTGGGCATCTGGAATCTTGAGTTTTAAGTTCTCTTTAAGCTTAGCTCCTATTTCTAAATGATGGCTTCATAGGAAGCGATTTCTGAGGCTTCATCTCCCTCTAAAATTCTTTCATACACTTGACATTTCTTTTTCCCAAGACCCCACCCCCCTCATTCCTTCCCTCTCTGCTCTTCCTTTCCCACACACACCTCCACCGTGTCATTAAGTGTCATTGATTTTCCTCATACCAAAATTGAATACATAGGATTCATGCTTCTCCATTCTTATGATGCTTCACGTTTATTTGGATTTCAGAAAACAGAATGTGTCTTATATAGCCAGGTTTTCCCTACTTTTCTCAAGTTCTGAACGTTAGGCTTACATGCATCTTAGGGGCCTACCAAGTATGAGGTTGCCATGAAATAGATTAAAAATATGCCATAGTTTCTAGAAATACTTCTTAACACTTCAAACTCTCCCACTCTGAGAAATGGAAATGGCCCTGTAGTTTTGTTTTAATGAAGAGAAATGACGACAGTTGGGCCTCCTTTAGCTCAGATGTAGAAGGAAACAATTAATATAGTTCTCAAACTATACGTGGAGTCATTCTCACATTCCTAAAATTTCATAGAATAAACCAAAGACTGACTTATGATAAATAGATTTGTCATGTGGATTATCTCAGCTATCACATTTGGATTTGTGCCTAATTAAAGTGGTAACGGCATTTAATCAACAAGCCCAACCCTAGCATATAAACACACAAATACACATATATCCCCTGCCCTACACACAACTTAATATATGTTTATACAAGAAAGAAAGGGTAAGAGTAATTATTTCCTACAGGCGTGATAGAAATGATAAATCTAAGCATACTTGTAGATTCAAAAGCTCGGAAAAATCTGTACCTTATAAACAGGTATATATATTACAGTGTATGGGTCATACTACACAATTTTGTAACGCAGGTGTTTAGTAATAAAGGTGTATTCACATGTTTTATTGCCTGCATTTAAAATTAAAAAAAAAAAAAAAAACACATGGTTTCTTAATTGGTAATGGTGGACTTGGTTTCAAGAGTTTTGTGCTTTTTTTAGCCAATCACTGTCTAGCAATACAATGCATTTTGATGGTTTGTTTTATTGGTTTGTCTTTCTTTCCCACAAAGAATATAATTCATTCAGGCTTATTTAATCTTTTTCAGATTGCATTAAATTTTTAAATGCATTTTTCAGTACACATATGACTAGACTAATAATCAGGGAATGAATTGCTTTGGAATTTTAAATTATGCCCTACATTGATCAGTCTTAGGGCTATGCTGTTTTTTTGTTTTTGTTTTTTTTTAATCCAGAATAGTCTTGTGAAAATAAAATGACATCAGATGTATATTCTAATTTTAATATTATTTTCAAACCTAATTGGAGTAACCTTTTTAACAGAATTTTTTACAAGTTTTAATGATACTGAATAGCTTCTTATTTCACTGTGTGGTCACCAACGAATCTCTTCTGTTGTGAGTGTGTTGTTTTTTTGTTTGTTTGTTTGTTTGTTTGTTTTGTTTGCATAGCATTTAGTGATTGTGAATCACTAAATTGTAAAAAATTTTTATGAAACATTTGTAAGTAACTCAGTCTTCAAATCTGCACATGTGAGCTTTGGTCTTTACTTGATGAGTGTTAATGTTCCTTAGGGAGAAAAGAATATTTAAACCATAATCTGTTGTTGCAAAGATCGATGGATTATGATGATCTAAGTCAATCTTGCTAAATGATTCCTGGCCTATATACGTGGAAAAGGAATAAATTATCAACCACTTAATAAAAGGATATAATTTTATGAAAAGAATTCTGGGGACACCCATAAATCACAAGAACAAGGCTAGAACAATTTCCCACCAGAACCTTAAGGTAGAATTTATATTTAATTTATTGCACACATTTTTTAACACATGGGCAGAATTTTTCATATGAGGTTTTGTTTTCATTTTTTATTCCAGCATTCATAAAAATCAATATGATGAAGTTAGCTCAGCAGAAAAGCCTGGTTTGGGGACATTTTTTGAGACTACAAAGCTATTTTTAAATATACATTTATTACATTTTAAAGGCCATAATGCTTATTTAATGTAATCTTGCCCCACCCATATATCATTTTTTCTCTCTTTTTTCCATTTTGGGAGTTATATTTTAAAGAACTTTCAACAAAAATTAGCTGAAACAGCACTCATGTAAATCTCAAACAGGGAATAAAAGTCAGCATTCTGTTTCCATTAAAAATTGTTGATGTGGAAATGTGAAGTGACATTCCCTGCAATCTGTAGACTGCCAAGATAATGGTTCTAGTAACTTCATGTTGTGTTAACACAAATCATAATTAGATGGAGACATTGTCTCTTATATATGCAAACGTCATCTTCCTTCAAATGTAGAGAGTTACTGAGTGTAACTAGTCTGGCCACACCTCACCACTGCTTCTTTATGTGTGTTTTGGAGTTCATCTAAGTGTATGTACCTCTTTCATCCACTCACTATACTAGTCCAAGTATAATATAAGTAGCACAGCACTCTCCTGCCCATAACTTCCCCACAAACTTTTCCCTCTTACAAATGTGACCTGTAGGTACTTGAAGTGAATTCTACTGACAAAATAGAACATGTATAAGAAGAGCATAGAAATACAAAATTCAAGGGAAGCTGCTTTCTAATTCTATCCCTCTGTCAATGCAGAATTATGTAAGCATTTTAAACAGTCACTATTTAGGCACAATTTGAAATACATGCATTCTATTTTATAGTATTTTGAGTCCACATTGTGTTGGGGGGCCATGAGTCTTCTTATGCCTTGAAATAAACTTTAATTTACTAATTGGGATTTTGCTCCCTCTACCCCCTGATGTCCACTTACTGTTTGAGATATATAAAGAGGAATATCTTTTCCTTAATTACAATCATAAGATTATGTCATTTGATAGAGCAGAAACAAGAGGTACTCCCTTGAAAAACAAACCAATGCCCATGGCTGCCTCAGCAGTTCGTACAGATGGCATGCAGGGACTGTCACTGCCTTCTGTTGACTGGCTGCATGGCCTGAGCTGACACCACAAAGCAGGAAGGGAGTGATGTCTTTGGTTCCTTCCCTCTGTGCCTTCAGCTGACAGACGTGGAAACATATCTTCTGGCATTTAACAGGGGCATCTTTTCTATTTATTGTGAATTTCTTTCCTCTATGAATTTACTATTAATGTGCCAAATTATGCTGTCTGTCTCAGAGGTCATAACATCCTCCACAGTCACCTTAGAAATAGAAACAAACCTTACGCTGGGGACAGATCATTCAGAATTTCTTGATGCTTCTGGCCATGATGCAACATTTCCTTTGATGCAGTGATTTTTAATTTATTTCAGTCCTCACAAAATTGCTGTTTACTTTGAAACGATATTTCCAGATAATGTCATGTGTGAAGTTCACTGAAACGTTCGATTAAGGGAAAATATTAATTAACAAGCATGCTTGTCCAATATTAAGTTATATTTTTAAAAGGAAACAAGTTTTTAAGCAACGTGGGATAGATAGCATATATTTTAATATATTATCAGAATTAGAAAGTGTATATTTATGTGAATAAATAAGGTATTTAAATATATAAAAGGAAAGTACATAATACAGACAGTCCCCAAATTACAAACATCCAACTTATGTACAACTCGCACTTACAAACAAAGGCTATTACAGGTAATAAGTAAATGTACCTGTTTCAACCTATATACAAATTCAACTTAAGTACACACCTTCAGAACTTACCTTGTTCATACCCGGGGATGGGGACTACCTGTAGCATAAGTGTCTTGTGTTTTGTTAAGAGAAGCTGAGGCATGATTCAGCATTGCCGCTGAGTGTTGCCTATTATGTGACATTTGCAAATCTGGTCATAGCTGGTAACTATGATACTTCAAAAGGAGTTATGCAGATTGTTGAGATTTAAACAAGTCTAATTTTACAAGATAGCTAATTCTTAGCTTTGAAAAAGTGATTTTCATTTAAAAGCAATGGCCTTTGAACCTACTCTTGTATAGCAGTTGTTTTTAAATTATATTAACACTGCCTTTTTAAAATTATAGAAAATTTAATAAGTATAAGCTATAAACGTTAGGTTGCTATTAATGGGTATTTCCAGTCAGTGCTATGTGATTTGGCGTTTGAGTCCTAAGAGTGCTAATTATTATTATAATTCATTGTTTTATGAACTTTGTTTATGGAGACTCTTTAGGGGATTATCGTAATCTTCAAAAAAATCTTTCAGGGAAATATAACCCTGTTCTTGAAACAAATTACAAATAAGATCTCCATGTTATTAGAGGTATACAACAGAGAAAATGAGAATACATAATTTATGCAATTCTCGGAGGTGATAGAATATTCTCTTGAATAAAAATTACTTTGCATTTCTACATTTTCTGCTGTACACTTTTATAGACTTACTTTATGTTCCCATATATCAAAGTAAAGTCAGAAGATGGGTCATATAGTTTATTTTCTTTTTAAGAATGCGTTTTTATTTATTTTATGTTTAATTTTGTTTACCTTGCCTTACACGATTTGCTTTTTGCTTTTTCTGATACCAGCATTCTCATAACCAAAAAATGCATATATTTGTAGTGCCTGGTCCTGTACCAGTTAAATCTCTTCAAGGAACATCCTTTGAAAATAAGATCTTCTTGAACTGGAAAGAACCTTTGGATCAAAATGGAATCATCACTCAATATGAGGTATTGAGAGAACAAGGAAGTTGATTGAAATGTGGATTGAAGGAATATGAGGGGGGAAGAAAAGGAAAAAGAGGGAAGTAATGGGAAAAATGTGAGGATTAAGGATTGGAATCATTCTCTTTTGTCATAATTTGTGAACTCTTTGATTTTAAAATTGAGCATCAGCATATACATTGTAGAGTATCTGGAATTTTCAAGTTCTTAAAATAAATGCATGCTTTCTGTTGCTGTTTTGTTATTTTAGGGAAGCAGGATTATCCTGGTCACACAGACTTTCTGACGGTTATAGTAATGAATAATTATGCATAAAAATCCCAATTTTCCTTTTTATAAAATTAAGGAACTCATATCATACTGTGATGTAGGAGAGGCCTTTGAATGTCAGTTGTTTCAGAGTAAGGAATTAACACCAAAAAGCAAGGTACATTATAACTGACTACTCCACAGCTTCATGTCATATTTGAACATAAATCATTTTCTTTCCAAATAAGAGAAACTAAAAAGAAAAAAGAGTGAAAGGAACATTTTAATTGTACAAACGGGTAGTTCTCTTCCCACCTGGTCCGTGTTGCTTCGAGAGCATAAGGCTTAAATTTCTAGTGACTAGAGAATGAATCCTGGGAATGAGAATCACTAGTTCAGTCTTACATCTTGTGACTATGTTAGCATATTTGAATACTCTTTACATGAAATTTGTTATGTGACGTGAGCAAAACATAAAATATGTTACTAATAATAAACATTTATTTATTGAACACTCTATGATCCATGTGTGTAGAGACTTATAACCTTAAGGTTTTCCATGTATGTATGCATGTCTAGGTAAATTAATGTATGCATATTGTCTTGTCAGATATAACTGTAGACATATCTGTGGGTAGATGATGAAAAATAAAGAGAGGGAGCAAGATAAATACCGAATGACAGGAGTAACCATAACAAAGTGAGAAGGAAAACATGTGGGAAGAGGTTGTGAATGACTCCATGATTCCACGACCTTATTTTAAAAGGGTTTATTTACAATTTATTGTTTCTAATATTGGATATATGTGTAATAGGAATTATATTTCTTAAAAACAGGTCAGTTATAGCAGCATAAGATCATTTGATCCTGCAGTCCCAGTGGCTGGACCTCCCCAGACTGTATCAAATTTATGGAACAGTACACACCATGTCTTTATGCATCTCCACCCTGGGACCACATACCAGTTCTTCATAAGAGCCAGCACAGTCAAAGGCTTCGGGCCTGCCACAGCCATCAATGTGACCACCAATATCTCAGGTATGCAGATGAATAAAGGACAAATAGAATTGATTGTGCTGGTGGTTTATAGTAGCATGTCCTGAAGAATTAACGTATACACCCAGAGATAGCTCAATCCTTCATTGAATCATTAATATGGTTATGCATGATTGAAGGCAAATTATAGAATTATTTGTTACAGATTATTATTGACTATATATAGTATACCCAGACCTAAACACATTTCAAAGTCACTTTTGATAGTCTTTTAAGATATTACATTATATCTTTATTTAAAATCTTTTCAGAGTTCATTGTAAATGCTAATAGATTTTATTATACTTTAGTAATTATTATGGTAGGAGAGCCTTACTGTAAATGGATTGTATCAAGAAAAGGGTCAAAGATCCTTGCTCCAAAATTATAATACAACATAGCTTGTCTTTTTTCCATTTGCTCTGATGTTCTGATACTTTTAAGCAAACAGATTTTCTTTCTCTCTTAGAAGTCTTACATAAACGCATCTAAACTTCAGATTGGGAATATTCAGGAGAATTTTAGGCAGATAAACAAATATAATTAAATTTTACATGTTATTATGTTCACAGTTGCATAGTTTACATTTGACTAGATTATTTACAGATCTTATTTCTCCTTCAGTCAAATCATCAGTTAAACCTGATTAAATTCTTACTAAGATTTAGCATTATAATATGTCCTACATTTACTAAAGTTTAATATGTTTTCTCTTATTATTTTTTTACATGTACATGTGTTTATTTGGTTTCCACTTTTTACCTTCACAAAATCAAAAAGGCTTAAAATTTAATAACAATAACAATGTTTAAGATAAGGACTAGAAACAAAACCCTCGCAAAGAGCGACCCAAGATTAATATATTCAGAAAAGAAATCAGATGATTGCTGCAACAAAATATTGAGCAATAATAATAATAATGCAAAAAAAGTAACATTCACATTGTCAGATAAAAGTATGTCTATCAGAGAATGCTTTGACTCTGAGGTTTGGAATGGAGTCATCAGTTAACATTTTTTTTCCAAAGTCTCAAAAAATAGAAAATATTTATTTTTAAAAATAAAAATATTCTCTTATTTAATATTATTAAAATAAACACATATTATTGAATAGTTAAATTTGAAAAATAAATGTTTTAAAAGTCAGCTGCATAATAAAGTTATGTTAGTTGTTTCAATATGAGCTGTACATCCTTTGCATAACATTTGATTTATCTAAATATTCTAATAAAAAGAATGTTAAAATATCATCCATTACATTAGAAAATAACGTTTTTAATTTGCTTTTTATTTCCTGATAGAACAATTCTAAATCATCAATTTAATAAATTTATTCAGTCACTTAACTTGAATATAAAACTTGATGATATTACGATGTACTGACAAATGTTTTCTACCTTGTGGAATTAGCAGTATTGCTGTAATTGAGTAAGATCTTTCAGTGTAGATGGAGATATAATTTACATAAACTTATAAAACTGAGAACATTGAACAAACGTATATTCTTGAGATCTACATATATACATATACCTATACACACACACAAACACACACACACACATATATATACATATATATATGGTTCAGATAATATGTTTTGTTTGAAGAGAAAGTTCCTTATTTATAAAGACCTAAATACCCAGCCAGGCTTTTCTCTGAATTATTTAATTGCAGTTTCACTTGTATTGACCTACGTACAATGAGTACTTGATCGTACCTTAAAAACTTGGTTGTAATCACATTACGTTGAGAACAACTATTAATCACAGCTAAGGCTAATAACATTTGTGGTTAGTGTGGTTCTCCGCATCAATTGAACTTTTAAGATAATTTATTATTAATTCTATTTCCTAAGCCCAGTAATTACATCCCTCAGCATTTTTAAAGCAATTTAAATAAAAGTGAAATCAAGTTATTAGAAGTGCAGTGGTTAGAGGCATTATTAATATACACTTACCTACCCATATATGCACACAGTTCTCATCTACGTTATGAGTGTATTTTATTTAACATTTGTTGCTTTTGTTTCCTAAAGAACTCTCAGATAATTGTCTCCTCCTAATGTCATTATTCCTTTATTTCATCTGGACCATATTTTAAACAGATCATTAAAATATCTAAGTGTTATTCCTGCCTTCAGACTTAACCTTCTTCAATATATTTCCATATCAATCTTATAAAACCAGGTATTTTCTTTTTAAACACATCAAAATCTGATGTATTATATCCAGTAGAATAAAGTCCAAACGTGATTCATGATTAGCATTTGTGGCCCTTTATTATAGGACTCTTCTCCTTCTCCACGACCTCTGGAATTTTAGTCCTTGCTTTTTCAACCTGAGGAGTTTTTACTCTTTTTTTTTTTAAGATTGAGCTCAAAAGTGACCTGAACTCCACAGTCTTCCCTGTTTCATCATCCCAACTCCCAACACTAATCTAGAAAATGTGGTCCTCAGACCAACATCATCAGCCTCACCAGGGAACTTTCTAGAAATGCACATTATCAGGTCTCTTCCCAGACCTGAATCTGGAACTGTAGGAAGAGAGGCAGCAATTTGTGTTTTAGGAAGCCCTCCAGATGCTTCTGTTCCACAAGTTCAAGAACCACTGTTTGGGAAAATTGTCTTTTCTTTTGACACTGGACATTTTACTGTAGTTTTTTTTTTGTTTATTTGCTTGTTCATTTTTTTTTTTTATGAGAGTCTCGTTTTTCAGAAAATGTGAACTTTTACTTTAAATACTATAAATATCAGTAGCCATATTTGTGTTTACATTTATAGCTCTTCTCATAAAACTTGATGCATAGTGTATATTCAGTAATATCAAATGAATTGATGAAGATAGGGTACACATTTCACTGCGTGTATACTCCTTTAAACATCTTTGGGAAATCATCAAAAGCCATTTGAAGTCACGCTTTCTCCTAGGTCAAGATTAAGAAGGAGTCCTCAGCTAAGCATCATCAAATATTTTGAAAATTTATAAGTTTCTTCATTTTAGGAATCTGGCAACTAATGGTGTGGTAAATACAAACTGCAGTTCCTATTCACCACACTTTTTTTTGTGACTACAGTTGTGAATACAGTCCAGATAAGTATACTGGGTCTTAAGCCAGGCACAGTGGCTCATGCCTGTAATCCTAGCACTCTAGAAGGCCAAGACAGGGGAGCACTTGAGTTCACCAATTTGAGACCAGCTTGAGCAAGAGTGAGACCATGTCTAATACTAAAAATAGAAAAGCTAGCTGGGTATTGTGGTAGGTGCCTGTAGTCCCAGCTACTAGGGAGGCAAAGGCAAGAGGATCAATTGAACCCAAGAGTTTAAAGTTGCTGTGAACTATATCACAGCATGGCATTTTAACCTGGGCACCAGAGTGAGACTCTGTCTCAAAAAAAAAAAAAAAAAAAAAATACAGAGTCTTCCCACAACCATCAGCTCATAATTGGCACTGCCTCACCAGGCAGTCTTTACCTCAGATTCTAGGTTTCATATACTCTCCTGTCCTCCCCTTCCATCATTGATCAGTTGGAGGTGTCAGGAAACTAAAAGCAAAAGCATCTTCATAAAATGTTTGGATGTGTGTCAGAAATTGCCGATTATTTGAATTCAAATAAGCTTGACTTAATAGCTTTTGATGCTTTTAGGTTTCTGGGGTTAGCATTCAGTGGCAGATTTATGCTATAGAAGCAAGTACATTGTAGATAATTAGGTATTAAATTGATTTTTTTCCCTAATTTAAAATCATCTATTCATCCTGACCTATGATACATCACTGCGAACTGACTGGACCTTTTTTCCCTCTCATTAATCACTTATCAGCTCCTACGTTACCTGACTATGAAGGAGTTGATGCCTCTCTCAATGAAACTGCCACCACCATAACGGTATTGTTGAGGCCAGCACAAGCCAAAGGTGCTCCTATCAGGTAAGCGGGAAAATCCACAGGTCAGATGTCCCAAGACCCCCAGAGGATTCCTGAAGGCACAGATAATACCAAGCAGTATATGTACTGTATTGTGTTTCTTCCTTTATGTACAACCTATGATGAAGTTTAGTTTATGAATTAGGCACATTAAGAGATTAACAATAATTACTATCAATAAAATAGAACAATTATGATTATATATTATAATAAAAGTTATATGAATATGATCTCTCTCAGTACATCTTACTATACTCTACTCGCCTATTTTTAGAGCAGGTTGACTGGGGGTGGTTGAAACCATGTGTTACTGAAACCCTGGTGTGAGCAACTGTGGGTAAGGGGCAAGGGACTCCTGTAATAGGGCAAGAAAAAGTGTCCACTAGGAGAAATGTTTTCTCATGGTTGCTTACCAACTAATAAAGTGGCTAATTTCTAAGGGATGCTCATTTGATGATTACTGTCAAGAAAGTTATATTTTGTTCAGTTTAGTTTATTTTCTATTTATTATCTTTTCATTTGGGTGATGCAAATGAAAAGCTCCCCTAAAGCAAAATTCTAAGAGAATTTTTTGAGATATTCATGAACCTAACCATTCACCTTTGTGCGCTCTTTGATTTAAGAGCATTGCCCTTCCCCCACCCAATACCATTTCATTTCACTTCCTCTGTTGCTATCTATGTTATAAGAGTTTTGAAGATATTTGTCAGAAATAGGATGAGGAAATAACTCCTGTCCAAGCAGTAAATCAGTTATGAATAATTTCATATGAGTGATTGAAAAATAGGAGCTTTGAGGAAGTATTAATAGAAGTAGAACAGTTATAACATAGGAAGCCCATGTGACCTTTTAATTCCTGAATTGTTCCTTAGCAGGAATTCCTCAGTAAATATTAAATTTTAATTTTCTGTTACCTTTATGTTTCCCATATTAAAATCACTCTTATTACCTGTAATGCTCCTTCTCTTTCAGAACAAACATTGTGAACCCTATTGTTTTTAGTTATTTCAGCTCCTTTAATTTCTGCACATTTGTTATTAGATGAATGTCTAAAGCCTAAACAAGTTTTTACCTCAAATGTGGATTTTGTCACCCTTTTCTTATCAATTTTTTATTGAAAAATAAAACAGATCCTAAAATCAGCACAAATGTTTCACAACCCAGTCATCTCAAGTTGTTTACATGTTCACTTAAAAAATAAAGCAAATCTCTGTTGTATGTGTAAAATGCATACATTTGACCTTATGAGCACATATCAATCATTCAAGTAATCTTACATCACTGGAAAGGAAAAAAATATTTCTTTTTTATTTAAAAAATATATTGAGAAAAGAATACAAATCATAAAGGAATCTCTCCAGTTCTGTCTGGCTAAAAAATCACGGGAATGCCACACCACAGAAAAGGAGAGACGGCTGAGTGTGCATTTGTAATGTAAACACTTGTGAAGCACTGGCTACTTGAAAATTCACAGTGTATAGTGCTATTCATGAATCAATGATCTGCGTGAATCTGATTGCTGATCCAAAGGAGAAAGAGAAAATGCCTACACTCAATATCCTTTTCTTTTGTTAAGTCATTAGAGTCATTCACAAGTTCCTAACTCTGATGAAATTGACTATGTAGGTGTTCAGTTCTGCTACTGCTGCTTAACAGAGCTACCAGGCGCTTGCATTTATTTTTTAAGAGTGCATTCAGCTTTACTTTATGTAAGATGCAAACACAGTATACTATTACGTAACTGCGCTATATAACTTGCATTCATTCTCTATTCATTTAAATCCATTTTTTTCCACAAACTTTGATTGATCATGTGTTAAGTGTCAGCCATTATTTCAGGCATTGTAAATCAAAGATAAAATGACCAAGAAAACCACAAAGCCTGTGCCCAGATTTGTCATAGACTATCAGAGGTGACTGCAGCTTTGCAAATCCTTTGCTTATAGTTGGTATTCAGGAATTTTGTTGACTGAGTCATTGATAACAAATTCTTAAATCAAAAGTTTTTACTTTGTTACCTTTGTCACATAATTTCTAATTACCAAGAAGTCATAGTCTGAAATAATGGTTATGTAAAAATAATACTCAATAATCTGCCCGACATGGTGGCTTACGCCTGTAATCCTAACACTCTGGGAGGCCATGGTGGGTGGATCACTTGAGTTCAGGAGTTCAAGACCAACCTATACAAGAGTGAGACCCCATCCCTACTAAAATTAAACAAACTAGCTGGGTATTGTGGGTGCACCTATATTCCCAGCTACTCAGGAGGCTGAAGCAAGGGAATCAAGAGTTTGAGTTTGAGCCCAAGAGTTTGAGGTTGCTGCGAGCTAGGACACAGTGGCACTCTACTAAGGGTGACAGAGTGAGACTCTTGTCATAAACAAACAAACAAAATCTTCCATAATCATAGATACTTCTTCTAGCATAGAAATATTCTGCTTTGTATCTGTCAGCAAGACATTTGACCCTTCCTGGAATTTATCCCATTGATGGAGAATTCCAAATTATATACTGTAGAAGATAGCTGTTTAAAAAATAAATAAATAAATAAAAAATAATTCAAGTCTAGAATACAAGAAGAAACAATTTGATGATAATATAAAGGAATAACAATTTTTTTTTTTTTTTTTATATGAAGTCTCACTTCGTTACCCTCAGTAGAGTGCCATGGCGTCATAGCTCACCTCAAACTCTTAGGTTCAAGCACTTCTCTTGCCTTAGCCTCCCAAATAGCTGGGACTACAGATGCCCACCACAACGTCCAGCTATTTTTAGAGACAGGGTCGTGCTCTTGTTCAGGCTGGTTTCAAACTCTTGAGCTCAGGCAATCTGCTAGCCTTGGCCTCCCAGTGCTAGGATTACAGGTGTGAGCCACTGTCCCCGGCCTGGAATAACAATTTTTTTAAGTAATTGTTGTTATCAGGAAAAAAAATCTTTTCTCCAGCTGATATTCTAATCCCACCAAATCCATCTTTAGCTTGTATATGGGCTTGCACAGCTCGCGTAGGGTGGGTGCCAGGTGGCAGTACCAGACTGATCTAGTCAGGTAGTTTGGCCTCAGATGAGCCTCCTTTTCTCTTTAAATCCTTTGGCCAGGTAAGGATGTCTTTCTTTCCTCTGACAACATTCCCACTTTCCATCTACCTGCCAGCAAATGGAGCCTTATCTTGAGGCTTATAAGTCTTAATGTGGTCAAGGGACCTGATTTCTTTGAGAACAAGGACCCAATTTGATGTAATCAGTTTGCCTAGCTCTGAATGTACAGTCAGGCATCTCAAATATCTCCATTATTCCCTTCAGAAGTATTTGAAACTATTTACCTTTCCACCCAAGTCTTCTGCATTTATCTCAGCCTATAGAACCTCTTCTCTGTGATGCTGGTTGCCATCCCAAGCGTCTTCCCACCACCACCTCCCCAGAAAAGCCAGACCCATTTACTATCCCCTTAAAGCTTCTAAGAGCATCCAAGAGTTAGTTTGTCTGCTGTCATAGTCTCTAAATACTGGAGTCTATTCTTTCCTATTTTATAACATTACTAGAGTCTGCCAGATTCCATTTCACCATTTCCTTTAGAGGAAATGTGTATTCTTTCTGCCTAATCGTCCCAATATCAAACAAACTCAAGTTCCACAATACTCTGTCATGGCAGCTGGGAAATCTTTGTTACATAGAGTTTGTACATTTAGTTTAGTTTATAGTTTTATTAAGAAAATTATAATTACCAATGGTGGTGATTGAATAACATTCTATATGAGCCAGGAACTAAGCTGGAGATTTGGAATAGGACTCCACATAAGGCAATTTAGTGTGTACCCACAGGTAGGGGCTCGTGATACACTCGTGAATCAGAGACTGGTAACAGTGTGGCACAACGATTGCAGTGACAGCAGCGTTAGAAAATGTGGTGCTGGAGCTGAGTTTGGAAGGACAGAGAGGAACGAGCTTGGCCCAGCGTCACTTTCACTGGAGGGCAGAGAGGGGTGTTGTTGAGAAGAGGAGAGACTATGGGGCTTCCGAACGATTGCAAAGCAGATGATGGGCTGTGTGACATAGAATGGTGCCTTCATGAACTGCAGGTAGTTCAAGTCATCAAGAGTGAAGGGTCTGTGGGAATGTGACAATGGCTGAGGCAAGAGAGGTGAACAGAACAAGAGGCTGTTTAGCACCAGCCTAAAAACTGAAGGTGAGCACAGAAGGACTTAAGCAGAAATTACCATGAGTATTTTTATATTTTTAGATAGATCACATTGTTGGAGTGCATTGGGGTTAACCCCGACTGAAGGCTGGGATAGTCTTAGGGAGAAGTGCTAATGTGCCACATTGAGAATTAGCAATGGAAATGCAGGCATGGCTGTGCAGCGTACAAGGTTTCAGATGCGCAGATGTATAATCTTGGTGGAGTGACATGGAGTGGAGACTTCAGGTGAGGGCTGAGGGAAGATTTCATTCTAAAAGTGGTGACGGGTTAAAAAGTCATCTCGCAATTCAAAGATTTTGTTTATTTGAAGTTATAATACTAAGTAATTTTTTAAAATTATTTTAGTATTACAACCCCAAATCATAAAATGTCATGCTTTCTAGGGGATGGGGAGTTATTTTGTATATTTTATATTTTTGCCTACCTTACCAGTATTTCCACTAAATGTTATCTCAAAGAGATCATGGTATTTACAGAAGATATAATGGCCCCATTCTAAATAACGCCACACAAGTTTCACCCACCAGTTTGTCCTTCTGTTACCCACGGAAACTGCCTCCTATACTTAATATAAAATGTGTGCAACACAACCCTGGAAAATTTTGTTCTTTGACAAAGTTACTTTTGATTTTAAAATCATTCTGAACACTGAAAGTGGTTGCCTGACTTAACTAGAACTTTGAGTCTCTTCACCAACTTTCTGAAATCTATCCTTACAACTGTCATCACTTGACAATCATTGCTATGATGCAAAATGAGTATTTTCCACATTTAGAATCAATTCCCTAGAATGCATAATTTCTATTCTTTTTTTCTAAAAGACTTCTTCATAAATGTATTAAATTCTAACTTGAAGAGATGTAATTATAAATTATGAGGCATAGAATAACCCATTTATTAAAAGATTGATCCAATATGACAAAATGGTAGCTGCAGAATATTTGTAAAAACAAAAAATAGTTCCTCTTTGGTAAGTCTCAGTTTATTGTAAGGTATAATAAATGAATGTATTTTATTTCAGCATTTTCCAAACATTTTAGCATTTTAAGCCACAGGAGGCTGGCTCCCCATTCTAAAATTACTATATTTGTGGGTAAAATCTAATTTTGCATTTTAAAACAGTAACAACATGTATTTGGTTAAGTAATTAGGATATAGTTATGAAATACAGTCAAAACCACCATTTGTTCTGCAGTTAAATTTGGAAAAGAAATTGTCTAATGTTCCAAGGTAAGTGATAGCTTCACAGAAATATGGATCAAAGTATAGAAGTGATCTTTTCAAACAGTGTATGTTCAGGGTCTCCATTGAGTCACTTAGTCACATTCACATAGCTTTAAACATTAGGGTTACCACCCTCATCCATCTGCAAAATAGTCTGTTTCATCCTATAAATTGAAAGAGATTGAATAATTCTTTTTCCAATCCACTATCACAACAAGGAACTTACTTGAATTCCAAATAAAAATGCCTTAAAATTTAAGCAAAGGTGGAAATATTTTTTTTGCCCCATTTTATGGACAGAATCATTATATGGTCCATGTTAAATCAATTGGAGGTTATTTTAATTTTGTGTTTATTCTATAGAGTCATAGCAGGTAGAATTCTTTCTAGCAGAAAATAGAAGGAGGCATACCCTTTCTGTTAAATTTCCTTTCTAGCCTTTAGATGACTGTGGCCCCTGCCAACCGCTTGATTGGAACCTCTGAAAGCCCCGAGCCAACCCCACTTAGCTAAGCCATTCTCAAATTCCTGACCCACTGACACCGTAACAAATGTTTGTTGCTTGAGCTGCAGAGTTTTACAGAAAAGATAATCTACATACCCATGTGGCTGACATTGTCTCTTCCTTGGGGTTTCTGCTCAAAGGGTACTTACTCACCTCGGCCTATCTTAGCACCCCATAGGAAACAGCATTCTCCATTCTCATTTTTCCCTATTTCCCTTATCCTTCTTTATCTTTCTTTAGAGCACTTATCTCTTCTTGACATATTATGTATTTGTTTGGTTTTTAAATTGTTATATTTGTAAATCCCCACTAGCATGAAAGTTTCATGAGAACAGAAGCTTTCACTACTGCATTCAATACAGTACCTTAGCATTTAAAATAGTTCAAAGCATATAATAAATAATAATTATTTGTGAATGAATGAATAGATGCTGGAGTTAAAAATATGATACCCACTGTCTTTAGCTTATAATCTACTAAAGAATAGATATACACCCGAAAAATGTTTATAACACTGTAATACCACAGAGTACTTGCAGTGTATCATGTTTGTGAAATAATCAACAAATATGTTAACACAGCAATTCTTGGCCTAATTTTTTTTTTTTAAGACATAGTCTCACTCTGTTGCCCTAGGTAGATTGTTGAGCCATATTCATAGCTCACAGCAACCTCAGTCCTTTCGGCTAATGTGATCCTCTTGCCTCAGCCTCTGAGTAGCTGGGACTTCAGGTGCCTGCCAGGATGCCTGGCTACTTTTTCTATTTTTAGTAGAGATAGGGGTAGGGGGTGTCTCACTTTTGCTCAGGCTGGTCTCCTGAGCTCAAGTGATCCACCTGCCTCAGCCTCACCAGAGTGGTAGGATTACAGCCGTGAGCCATTGAGCCCAACCTGGCCTTTTTTTTTTTTTTCAAACCCAGAATTTCTGAGGGTACCTTTATGGTTCCAATGAGTGGGTTTGTGGCATTTATAATTGGTGTCACTGGGTTAGAGACTGTTTCCAACAAGCAGCCCACGTGATTATGACTTCTACCTCCCATCATCCTTCAACCATCTACACCTCAAAAATTATCTCCATTGGCTTTAAGAAGCCAGGATGAAATAGTCATAGAAGGCTTCATGGAGAAGTAGAAAAACTGGATAAGGAGAAAGGGAGAAACTCTCACCAGTGTGTTTAGTGTATTTCAGTGACAGTTGGCACAGCAGTGTCAAATGGATACTACATATCAATAGTAAGTGAGCGCAACGATGGAGTTGCATCAACTCCAGGCAGGGGTGTCCAACCATTTTTCTTCTCTGCTGCACATGGAAAGAAGAGTTGTCTTGAGACACAAATTAAATACACAAACACTAACAAAAGCTGATGAGCAAATAAAAAGGTCCGCACATAATTTTCATGATACCTGACACCACAGATAGATAAAACAGTGCTCACATAATCCACATGCAGCCCAGGGGCCGAAAATTGGACCTCTCTGATAGAGGATGCCCTTACGAAATAAAGCAGTGGGAAATGGAGAGAAATGTATATTAAAAGGGATTATGAAGAGAGAAATTACAAAGAGGCAGAACTTGGTTAAAGATAGAATTTGTTAAAGTTAATGCCAGAATCCTGAGCTTTGTTGACTCAGCAGCTGCTCGTTCCTCTTACAAAAATGGAAATCATGCAAGACCTGCTTATGTGCTTAAGGAGTGAAGAGGGAAGAGCAGGGATTGTGATGGTAACCAGGACGATCACCTCTATTCTGTAGCCAAAATGTTGGCATTGAGCAGTGGATCAACAGGACCTGTGGGATCTTGGAAAGATTATAAAGAGGAATGATAAAACATTGGAGCTAGGGAATTTCTCCTGATACTTTAAGGAGACTTTTCAGATAAAATTGAGAAAGTTTTTTATATAACATTGTATAATTTATCATTTTGCTATCACCAAGAGGTTATGGAAGCTAAAAGTATACACAGATTCACAGAGGATTTACTTAGTAATGGATTAAAAAGAATCCATGGCAAGGTGTTGTTAGGTAACCCTAACCCAGCATTTTAGGCATTAAATCAGGAGGTCTGTCTGCCAGGTGTATCAGTACTCTCTTCTTGCACTCATAGCAAAATCCATTTAGATTTTTTTTTTTAAGTCTTATAACTGAAAGTGGTATGATGAGAAAGTCATCATTTGGCCTCTCAGAAGATTACAAATTACTGCACTCCAAGGTTTAACCAAATTATATTACAGATCATCCCCTAACTTACGATTATAGTTCAGCTTACGATTTTTTAACTTTATGAGAGTGGGAAAGCATCACCCTTTCAATGTACTTCAAGTTTTCAATTTTGATGGTATCCTGGATGAGGAATGTGCAGCACATGAGGTTTTGAACTCTTTATTATAAAAAACAGTCTTTGTGTCAGATAAGCTAATGTATTGTAAGTACATTTAAGGTAGGCTAGGCTTAAGCTATGATGTTCGGTAGGGTGGTGTATTAACTGCATTTGACTTAGAATATTTTCAATTTGCAGTGGGTTTATTAGGCCATACCCCACTGTAAGTTGAGAAGCATTTGTGTACTATAGTGAAACATGTCATTTTTAATGTTTTAAACATAAGGAAATCACAGTTTGAGTGTTGAAGATTTATGTTGCCAGTATATTGATTTTTAACTGAATTATAGAAATATTTTTAAATGTAACTAAAAGGAATGGGGAACATATTAAATATGGGTAGAGTAATTAAAAATATTAAGATGGCTTTGGGATATTTTTAATTACTAGAGCACTAAGCTCAAATAATATTTAGCTCTAGCTAGAGTTAAGTGCCATTACGTAATTAGACAACCACAAGAATGAAAAAGCACTGGCCCATTTCATGTAATTAGTTAAATCACTTGTAATTTGATTTCCCATTTCTTATTTTCTGTCCCTTAATTAATTTGAATTGATAAATAAGCAAGTAACAAGGATAAAAACAGATTTTAAAAGCGAAAACATGAGGTTAAAGAAAAACCTCTTAAATTGAACAGCAAAGGAAAGAGAACTTTTAAAAATGCACTTTAACATTTTTGGTTTGAGGCTTCATCCTAAGTTCAATGCGATCTCTCCCGATAGTGACTTTTCATTATTTTTCCAGTTACTTTTCACCAAATATAAACACGGTTTTAGGAATTGCCAGGTTGTAGTTGATCTCTGTGCCGACAATACCCTTGCCCCCTAAATGTGCTTGGAAAAGGCAACAGTAGATGTACAAAGCGGTATGTCCTGAAAGGAGCTGACTGAAGACTGAGCCCAACTAACAACAATAAAGTTCCACTAGAGGATTTTTAGCAATATTGTTACCAGGAGAAATACTTTCGTATTTTCAGTCTGTTGAACGGTACATAGTGAGGGGGTTCTGAAGGGAAAGAGAGCAGTTTAGCAGACCGGTGTGAACCAAGAATTGAAACTGGAAAAGGGGTATTTTTTAGTGAAAGCAAAAGAGAATATGAGAGATGAGTTAAGAGGACTTTGAAAATCTATTTGTGGGCAGTTGTCTCAGTCACTTTAAATCCTTACCATGGACAATCATGGTTTCATAAGGAAAGAGAGTTTTTAAGAAAATAGATATTTGGGGCAGCACCTGTGGCTCAAAGGAGTATAGCACTGGCCCCATATGCCAGAGGTGGTGGGTTCAAACCTGGCCCTGGCCCCGGCCAAAAACGGCAAACAAACAAAAAAAAAAATATTTGGGTATTTGTCGTTGTTTTAAGCTGTATCACATGGAGAGGGACAGAAAGCATTCTTACAATGGTAAAACACTAGAAATTTCAAAAAAGAAAAGTGAAAATAAGGTCCATAAGGGCTAGGACTTTATTCACCTCTCTGTCCTAAATGCCTATATGGTAGCTATTACATATGTACTTGCTGAATGACAATGAATGAGTGAATTGATGCAAAGTCACAGGAAAGAAGGTAACTGAGAAAATTCTTAATATTCAAATAATGTTCAGGAGCTTTGAGGTGAAAACTGAACACTCATGGAGAAAGAAAAAAATATCTTAAATATATCCTGACTAAGCAAAAACTCAACAGAAAAGGCAAAAATGATTTATTCATTCCACAAATACTTAGTAAAATGCCCATTACCCCGTTTGAAACATTAGAATGTAAAGTGTGATGGCTACTATATCAGTTTGTGGAGTGAAGCACAGTTGACAGTGAAAAATATCCAGAAACAACCTGTTATATTATGAAGACATTTCTCCCAGGGGTCAGAGAGGGATGGAGTATGGAGGTCTAGTACCCACATCCAGCTTTCTGTCCTATGTCAGTCATTGCACAAAGAATATTTTGGTAATTGTGCTTAGAAGCCAGGTTTCAGAAGTCTTCCTTTATGTATGTGTCTTGGTCTGCTTGCACTCCTATAACACAATACTGGTTGGCTTATACAAGAAACAATTATTTCTCACAGCTCTAGAGGCTGGAAAGTTCAAAATCAAGGTGCTAGCTAATCTGGTTCGTGGTGAAGGCCCCTCATTCAACCCTAAGTACTTTCCAAAGGCCGTGTCCCCAAATGCTGTCACATTGAGGCTTAAGGTGTTAACATGAAATTGGGGGACACAAACATCCAGTTTAAGACAATCTAGCACAAAATAGAGAAAGACGAAAGTAAGGCTAGTGGTGTGAGTTTTAGTGGGAGCTCAATTTCTCTTTGCCTCAGTTTCTAAATAATAACAAAAATACAGCACTTCATTTCTTCTCTGATCATTCAAATAATGGATAATATTAATGGGGAAAAGATGCATTACAAGATTAAAGTTTGTGGCAATAGAATGTGTGTGTGTGTGTGTGTGTGTGTGTGTATGGAAATAGTTTCCTTAATTTAATTCTTTATTAACATATCCCCAACTTAAAAGATTGAATGATTTATCATTCATTTAATTGAAAATAATGCCACATCCGAAAGTTCAACCTGGGTGTTGATTTTAGTTTCTGTACGACTATACTCAAGGTTCTTTCCCACAGAGCAGACTGAACCTCTTCTTACTTCACTCCTCTCCAACACTGGCAATTTGCTTTGCTCCTAATAGATCTGGAGAGTCAAGCTGTCTTGCATGAAGCACCCTTAATTTGTAATATAAAATCTATGTCAATTTAATAGAATTAGTTAAGATTGAATGTTGACTAGATTTTCTGGTTTTTTTCTAGAGGAATGAGATAATTAATGAGGAATTTATTTTTAAGGATTAAGTTAAATGATTAACAAGGATGGGTGATTATCATTAGTGTTCTTCAGGGCAAGAATATAAGGTTTGTTTGGCAAGCATGGATGTGGAAGCTTGTGTGCAAAAGTGGATGTATCCTCAGGACAGGCAAATGTGTAACATACAAATATGTTTCATAAATTAAAAATAAAACAAATGAAGGGCTAGATTTGCTTAATATAGCAGATGTCAGCTACATTTACTCTTTTCTTCTTTCCTGGGGCTTTGCTTATGTATTTTCCTATATTTTAAATTGACGAGTCCTTGCTCCATGGATGGCTCAGAAACCATCTATCTTGTCAATGGCATTCTTGAGCTTAGCAACCCAATTTGGCAGCAGGAGAAAGAATGATGCAGTTGACATAATTTGAAATAACCTCTACTTCTGCCTTAGTTGTTTGCTCAAATTACAATTTCTGACATTAATACGATGTCCTCTTTCTAGAGGAAAGGAGATGGATGAGCACATTTATAGGTGTTACTTATCAATTTCCTAGCAATATTTTAATGGAAAATGGGAACTTGAACAATTAGGAAGAAAAGAAAATCTTTAATGAACAAATTGAGCTGTAATTTAATTCTTTATCTCAATCTATAAAGATCTTTTGTTTCTAAGTGCAATAGTTTATATTAAGTTAGAATTTCATACAAGATTCTAAACTTTTAATTTTCATAGATGCAAATTATCTCTCTCTCACTGTCTTTCTTGCCCCTTTTTGTTTTTATGAAAGTCTATTAAAGAAAATACTCAATTCCTTTTGGAAGATCCATTGAATAGTGCCTCTTTTTCCTACATAGACAATCATGTTTTGTCAGAGACTAAAGATTCAGATGCAATCCCACACACAGCTTATTTATGTTCAATTTATATAAACTACCACAATGTATTTTCTTAGAATTTTCAGGAATTTTTAAGCATAGTTCTTTAAAATATTTTTAATAATATATACATCATTGTTAATAATGTCAACTTTCCCAGGTGTGCTTTACCTGAAAAATGTTGTGCCTAAAGAATTTCCTAAAGAATATTAATATGCCAGTTTCAGAAAGTGATTAAAAATCACATTATTAGAAATCAGAGAAATTTTCAAATGTGCATTGTCTTCCCTCTCCTGTATAAAATAATAGCTATTGTAGAAATGTTTTAAGACTTTTAAGAAAGGTACTAGAAGGTTTAGGTTAGAACTTTAATAGGCCAAATGCCATCTGTTTCTACAATTTGTAACATTTTATTAATAACAACTCCAGAAGATGGAGGCAGTCTATTTCCGTGGTAAGGACAGATTTCTGTCCATCTGTGCCCGTATTGCCGCATGTCACTTGTACTTCAGCTCTACATAGCTCTGAGCCAATGTCGATGTCGCAGCAAGGTCAGGAGGTGGAGAAGCCTGTCAGCACGTTCTGTCCTGAAGTCTGTGACAACCGCACACTGGTGCTCCTAGCACCGCCCCTAGGCACTCATTCTGTTGGACCCGGGAGCTGGGCCTTCCATAATGTCAATTCTCAGGAAATGTTAACTTTAAGCCTTTAAAAATACCAGACAAAGAACTTAATCTATGATGTGTCTCTGGTTAATGTCAGGGTCCTTATTAACGGTGCTTCTTCTTCCTTAGTATTTTAAAATGTGAAGAGTTCTATGACGATTTATTTTTTAAACTGTCTCAATTCCCTAGTAACTATGCTGGTGTTGGGAAGAATAAAATTCATGTGAAATTCTGTTTTGTTGCAAGATAGCTGAAAGCATGAATGCACTGGGTTAAGTCCAGCTTTATAAATAGTTTTGAATGCGGTATGTTAATAGTACACCTTTTATTCCTTTAAAAAAATTTTTTGCCAGAGTTCGAGACCAGCCTGAGCCAGAGCGAGGCCCTGTCTCTAAAAATAGCCAGGCGTTGTGGTGGGCACCTGTAGTCCCAGCTACTCAGGAGGCTGAGGCAAGAGAATCTTTTAAGCCCAAGAGTTGGAGTTGCTGTGAGCTGTGACACCACAGTACTCTACCCAGGACAACAAAGTTAGACTCTGGCTCAAAAAAAAAAAAGAAAAAGAAAAAAATTTTAATATCTCCAGTTGCTAAATATGTCCTTTGTCCTCCTCTTTCTCCAAAAGTGCTTATCAGATTGTTGTGGAGGAGCTGCACCCACACCGCACCAGGAGAGAAGCTGGAGCCATGGAGTGCTACCAGGTCCCTGTCACCTACCAAAGTGCCATGAGTGGGGGTGCACCCTATTACTTCGCTGCAGAACTACCCCCAGGGAATCTACCTGAGCCTGCCCCATTCACAGTTGGTGACAACAGGACCTATCAAGGCTTTTGGAACCCCCCTCTGGCTCCACGCAAAGGATACAACATCTATTTCCAGGCAATGAGTAGCGTGGAGAAGGTGAGCTTCCTACAAGATTTGCTTTTTCATAGCCCTGAGGAAAAGCTGGAGTCCAATTTTATAAACTCAGTAGCATTTGTCCAGAAAAAAAGAAAAAAATTAAAAAGTAAGAAAGGAAAACAATTGTTGTGTAGGGGGTGTTTTTTCTGCCCCCAACCAGTCTATGCACAGTTTGGGGACCCACCACTGGGCTGAGGCTGCATGCCAGTTACATTTCTCAGGATTCCTGTTTTGCGGGTACCGGCACCTTCCGTGGGGCAACCATGGTAGCAAATGTGAGTAAAATGATTGAAAAGGTGGGTGTGCTCCCCCCTGGACGCCACCTCCAGTAAATGTCAGGCGTTGTTCTGTTTTCCTTTCTCAGCAGTGGTGCACTTGAAAAGATTAAATTTACTGCAGGATAAATAGAATGCGTGTTCCACAGCAGGCTAATAAACGTTTATAAACTTTGCAAGGTTCTCAAGTCAAATAGTAAATAACAAGTAGCAGTCCTCTGATTACCAAGTAATAGGGCACCTGTGGCCGAGCTGCCAGACCTAAACGGAAGGCACCCGGTGAGAACTGGCTGCTGGGCCATTAGCAAGGCTGCTTTCTGTTTCCCCATCTGCCCCTCCTTTCCCCATTTTGGACACAGTTGTTTTGAACACTGCCTCTGATCCCTAATGAATATTGAAGAGGAAAGCACTACAGGATATTAGAAACTACCACTGGTTCCATAGGGGGGAAGCAACCTGGCCTTAAGTGTCTCCCACTGTTCTCTCAGATTTTTCTCTCCTAAAACTTATGTTATTCATGTATTTACTTTTATTTCATCTTTGGCAGAGAGGGATAGAGAAAAAAAAAATGCTGAGAATAGAAACTTCTATAGTCTAAGACCCAATGGGAATAATGACGTTTTAGCAGACTTCTAGCTGTGTAGGAAGTTGCTGGGTTTGTGTAATTGGGCACCCGGGAGTGATCTATGATACACAATTGCATTGGTCATTTTGTATCTTAGACGGGATTGATTGGATCACGTCACTATCCATTTGTCCATCTGCAGGGGCCACGAGATCCTCGAGTGTTGAAAAGCTGCTTTTGAATGAAAGCTTTATCTTTCTACCTCCCTGTATGATTGGTTTACAGATGGCAAAGGAAAAATGCTGCAGCATCTTCTAAAATGTGCTCCAAAGTCACAGGCTGCTCATGGTTGAAGATGCTTTCTTCCCTTCTAGTTTATTTGTATACAACTGGGGTTCTTTAGTGGCAAGTCTAATACCTACTTCCTACCTGCGTAACCTTCTGTACCCTATACGTCTGAGAACACAGTGGAAGGTATTCGTTAGTCCTGGGTATAAAGTCACAGAAAACTATGAAACCTAGTTTTGTGTTAGGGTTTTCATCTTTAGAGAGGAGAAAGCTTCCAAATTAACTTTTGTTATTTGTTTTGTTGTCTGAGAGGAGTGTTAATGAATGTCTGTTACTTATAAAGGATTTTCTTTGGCACCCTTTGAAAGCATTGATATAAATTTTCTTTCCCAATCGTTAATATATCTATACTGTGGTTTAATCAAAGTACAGAATAACAACCATATATTTCACAGTGACCTTGGCAAAGAGTTTTAAAATTGACGTGGTTCCTGCCAGCAGAGGCTGGTACTGCCGGTAGAGACTTAACAGCAGTTGCTTTTAGGCCATCGAAACCCCTTTGGGTCTTTATGGGAATGTGGCGTAATCTCTTAAAGCTTACCATGAAGGCCTTAGGTCACAATTAAGTAATAGAAGTGTAAAATTTGATTTTAATTACTAATTCCCCCTCTCTTTATTTAATTAAAAAACAATAAATGCTCTAGAGGAAATTACAAAGAACTACTCAAGATGGAGTTTAAAATGCATATTTTTTTTGTTTTTTTTAGACAGAGTTTCATTATGTTGCCCTAGGTAGAGTGCCATGGCAACTAGAGAGCTCATAGCAACCTCCAACTTTTGGGCTTAAGACATCCTTTTGCAATCCTCTTGCAATCCTCTTGCCTCAGCCTACCAAGCAGCTGAGACTACAAGCACTGGCCACAACGCCTGACTATTATTTTGTTATAGTTGTCATTGTTTGGCTGGCCCAGGCCAGGTTCAGACACGCCAGCCCCTGTGTATGTGGCTGGTGCCCTAACCACTGAGCTACGAGCACCAAGCCTAAAAAGGCATCTTGAAAACACATAGCCTCTGTTTTGTTCACTGGCTTTGATACCTTTTCTGATCACTCTTGTGGACTCAAAGATAAACACTGAATGAACTAAGTCTTAACAGAAGTGAGGGTGGGCCCAGGCACTTTTTCTGCTGTCAGGGGCACGTGTCTCCCACTGCCATTCCACAACACCATTTTCTTGTCCTTTATTTCTTCGGCTCCTACTTTCTTTGCCCACTCATTCTAGCAAAAGGAGGAAAATAATCTGAGAAGCAGTTACCTCCACCAGCTAAACTAAAAGAAAAGAAAGAACAAATAAACGATGATGCAGCGTTTGGTGATCGTTCTAACTACTGTACTCTCGTTTATAGCTCCTCAGACACGCTAGGATCCAAAAGAGAGTAGATAATGTTTAGCTTTGGTGTGAGTCCACAGCTACCAGATGAAAATTAAATTTATCGCTGGGACTGATGTGTATTAGCTTTGCAAAAATGCTTTCCAGTAGTGTAGAGGCACAATACGTGTATATAGAATGCCGTCCTACATGTCACAGAAAAACTGGCCTATTTCATTATAAGGGGAAAGAGATACCTACATCTTTAGAAAATACTGGAAATTTTTTAAGTATTTCTTTTACATTTTAAAAAAATTTCTCAGAGAGTGTATGTTAAAACAGAGTTTCCTGAATACTCTAATTCTGTTGTTTCTAATTCTTTCTATGACCCCAGATTGATCTTTGTAACAGTTAAAATTTATGAAACAGGAACTTTACCTATGCATTGACTATTTTCTTTCATTTTTATTTCATCAGGAAACTAAAACCCAGTGTGTACGGATTGCTACAAAAGGTAAGAGGTTTAGTTATTTTTTTTTTCCTTTTTAAATTCCATGCTCCCCCCCTTTCTGAGATGAAAGAGCTTTGTTCCTTGCTTCAGGGCTAATTAAATGTGGCATTTCTGTTACACAGTTAGCCCTCAACTCACTTGGGTGTCTTTAACAAGTAGTGGGTGCTACTTCCCATCCTGTAGTACTTGAAAGAAGGAATTTTGTCAAGAGAATAGGAAGGATTTAGGAAAACCTTAAAAGAGCTTCTTTCTGCCATTTAGTGTCTGAAAGGTCTTGTGCCACTGATCAACTAGTGTGTTCAGAAAAGCTCAGAAGTAGCAACTTAAAATAGCAAGTTACTTATTTAAAAATCTCTGTTAACTTTCCACGGTAGACAATCAAATATGAAAGGAACCAAGCTAGCTCATACACATGTGAGATTAGGTGGATGGAGATTGATTGGTCCATGTCTTCAGCTGTTGTGCTGTTAGAGTGAGTACAGTTTACTAATGCCATGAAATGAGGTCTGCAATGGCAAACAGCCGGGGCAATTTCTGCTTACTCTGCATATTATAGCTTAGTTGCCAGGTTCTTTGACAAGAGCAAACGTTTTTATCTTTGAATGAGTATTTAGAGTTCAGAGTGGAGAAGAGTCTCCCACATTCTCTATGTTTCTAATCATTCATTTAGGAGTTATTTGATTGTGCCAAAGGAGAGGCAGCTACTTGGTGTATCCTAGTGAGAGAAATAAGAAAAAGTTGTCTGCATGAAGACTTGGGGCTGCTGGGAGGGTTGGTGCTCTGGACAGTTTGCTGCCAGAATTAGTATTAGACCTACATTCATAAGCTGTTGTTGATTCATTTGAGATAAAAATGAATGACCATATTATCTGTGTGCTGGCATCTTTCCTTTCATCATTTTTCTCTATCTAATCATCAGTCTGCTCAAGTAGCTTTTGTGTTTTACCATTTATCAGATAAATAATGAAGTAGCTTTACAGAAGAAAATACTCATGTTCAATTCAAATATTAAGATTTCTCATGATAGTTAAAAAAAAACATAGCAGCTTTTAACGAAGGAAAAGAGAAAATATATATAATTTATAAGCATTTATTTTTAAAATTTAGTTTATATATCAGGAAATAGAGCTGAAATTTTTAGAAGATAATAGCAGAAGGTATTAGGTGCATATTACCTATGCTTTTTCATAGAAAAAAGGGTGAGAAAAGTAAAAAAAATAACACATCAACCTCTAAAAAAGTTCTTTAAATGTAATCATGCTACGATCTAAATCATGCCCACATAGGAGAAAAATTCATTTCAATTCAAATTGGGGAGGGAGAGGGATGGAGGGAAAAGGAAGGTTGGGGTGCTGCCACTTACTGGGCACAATGTAGGGGTGTATGGCACACCTTTTGGGTACAGGACACAACTACACAACGGACTCTACCTAAAAATTCAAATACTATTAACCTGGTTATTTGTACCCTCACATTAACCTGAAATTTAAAAGGGAAAAAAAAAAAAAATAAATAAATAAATATATATATATATATATATATATATATATATATATATATATACATTAACCTGAAATTAAAAAATATATATATATACATACAATTATGCTACATTTCTATACTTAAGAAATGATAGCTATCAATGATTCTAACATTTAAAAGTTTTTATTCATTTATTTCTTCATTCGCTTTTACATGAGTTTTTTAAGCATTATTTTCTTCCTCTTTCAATAGAAATAAAATTATGATGACAAATGTGATATGATATTAAGACTCTGAGAGAGTTGAGATCACAGAAATCAATCTCACCATGTGGGAAAGAATGAAAAGAATAATTGCCAGAAACTCAGAAGTAGTAAAAAAGAGTCCATTTTTGGATGTTCTTCTTTATCTAATAATCTAGCCCTGCTGTAATTCTGCATCTCAGAAAGTCAGTGTGGTCTATAGTAAAACAGGTGACCATAGCCTTAGTCTATGTAAGTTCAAATCCTGACTTCTCCCCTCAGCATTTCTTTAGCATTGGGCAAATAATATAAACCCTCATTCCCCAAGTAAAAATAATAGATTACCACACCTTACTATTACAGTAGGGATTAAAATAACAAATTTATGAAGTGCTTGAGTAGTGTTTGTCAACATTACAAACGCGTTAACTACTGTCTTTTCATCATAACTATAATAATGATTTTGTGCTTTGCCTCAGAAGGACATAAAAGAAATATGCATATAAACTAAACTAAACTTTCATGATTGAAAATTTTTGAGGAAAAACTGTGATGGTTTTTTTTTTTTTAATTGTTTCTGTCCAGATCTAATCTTATTTCTTTTTTTTTTTTTTTTAACATTAAGCATTGTTCCACATTTGAAAAACCACATTTATGAAGGTAATATCACTTTCCATGTGATTACATTTTAGATGAACACCATGCAAGTGTGGTCAGCTTTGGTATGAAATTTTTTGGTGTGAAAATAGAAAGTTTCCTGGCAGAGCATTTTAAAGACATACTTAGTAGTCAAAATGGCATTAGCCATATTGCCTGGAAATAGGCATGAAAGGAGCTTATGGTGAAGGAATGGCAATATTTCACAGGTGTATGTGTCAGTAAAAATCTGTTATAATGTGTGTACTTAAAATGTGAGCACTTAATTATTGAAAAGTCTGTGTGGGTGAGTAAAGTATTTCTCAATATAAAAAATAAAAACAGGTGCAACATTAACAATTACATGACCATGGGTGCATAGAGCATTCTCTGGAGTTTGGCAGCTTTAGTGAAGTTTTCCTTTCATTGGACAAGGTGAATCTTCATTCTCCAGGCCACTTGCAGTGAGCAGGATAGCCCTGTCTAGGAAGGAATCTCTGGGCTGGTTGGAAACAGTCTAGAAAGTACTTGTCTCCATCCTAAATGATTCTCATGGACAAGCCTTGTGTCCCACCTGCCCCTCCCCCGGCCCCCACCTTTATAGCCTCAGCCGTGAGCCCCGATCAGCTGGAACCTTGCTTTCCTACTCTCCTCCACATCTAGAACAACTCTGTAGAAAATAACTTAGTGCTGGGCAGCGCCTGTGGCTCAGTGGGTAGAGCCCATGTACTGAGGGTGGTGGGTTTGAACCTGGCCTTGGCCAAACTGCAACAACAATAACAACAACAAAAAGAACCCAGTGCTGGAAGCCCTAGTGTCCTTCTATAAGACTTTCCAGTTTGCAGTGGCCTCTTACCGCACATAGATTTGTGTGGCCATAGATTTCTTGCTTTCTCACTTTTTAAAAAATTAAAATGAATATTTATTTAGCCAAATTTGAAGTCTTATATTAATAAGACTATAGTAGATTGTCTGTATGTTAGGGACAAGACACAATGGGGTCATGTTAGGTATAATAAATGTTTGTTGACTAGGTAATAGAATTTAAACTAAATTTAAGATAGCTGTTTCATCATCTTTAATGTTTATTCACACTAGTTACAGTACTAGTTACAGCAATTCTTAAGAGTATTAGAGCAGTTTATATAACATGTGAGCCAGGGCAAAGTTCATATACAACTAGAGTTCTTTTTTATTTCTTTAAATGGGCATGTAAATATAATTCATAAGGTAATAGGAATTGAATTAAATTTATTCCTAATTTGTCGCCGTATCAGTTTTACTCAAGTGAGTTTTCTTCTGATGAATTCTGTAACAATCATTGATTTCTTAGTCACTCAAATGGCTACTTGCTAGAGTAAATGGTAAGAAAGTTTAGCGGGAATTATGTTTTCAACATAATCACAGCTATTCTTAAGACTAGTCTATAGCTGCTTTGCTTTCTTGGTACTCACATTTCAATGAGAAGGACCTATTCTAGTGATTTAATCAGAATGAATGAGTGTGATGTGTTAGAACAGAGGCTTCAAAGGAAATCTAACTATTATTACCTCTTATTACTTAGATCTAAATGTAAGAGATTATAAGAACAGATTAACATTCCATTAACTATCATAAGAATCAACCCAACCAAGGGGCATGAGAGTGTACCATGTTTTGCTACTGAGAAACTCTGATTCATTGAGTTCTTGAAATCATATAATAAAAGTAAAAATAAAAATTCCAAGTATTCTTTATGGTTCTCAAACATAAGATCAGGACTAGAAATTAAAAAGGGGCTTAAGTTATACTATTTTCAATGTTCACCTTTTCCTGCCTTCTTTTTTTCACTTCAGATTACTATGAGGGTACGTATAATTAGGTGACATTGTTTGCATTTGTAAGGTAATGTCCTAGTTGTAATTGTGTCCTCTAACCAGAAAGTGTACCATATACGTGCATTGTACCCACTGAGTGGGAACTTACTGAACCCCCTCCCCACCTCCCCTCTTCTTGCGTTTAATTGAGTATTATTTCATGTGGGCCTATAGTTCTTAATCTACTGATTTCAGCATTTAGTACATGGGATGCTGGATTTTTCCCATTCTAGAAATACTGAGGAGAATGTTCTACAGATCCTTCAAGGTTGTTGCAAAAGATAAAAAATCTCCACCTTTTATGGCTGAATAGTATTCCATGGTATACGTATACCACAGTTCATTAATTCATTCAAGGGTTGATGGACACTTAGGTTGTTTCCACATATTTGCTATTGTGAATTGAGCTGCTAAAAACACTGAATAAAAATGTCCTTATGGTAAAACAACTTTTTTTCCTTTGGGGTAGATGCCTAGTGAAATTGGATTGCAGGATCAAATGGAAGGTCTGCTCTTAGTCCCTTCAGGACTCTTCATATTTCTTTCTTAAAGGCTAGTTTGCACTCCCACCATCAGCATTCTCTTCTCTCTGCATCCACCCCAGCGTCTGCAGCTTTGGGACTTTGGGATGTGGGCCCTTCTCACTGGGTTAGGTGATATCTCAAAGTGGTTTTGATTTACATTTCCCTGAGGATAAGGGACAATGAGCACTTTTTTCATGTGTTGTTTGGCCATTCATCTGTCTTCGTGAGAAAAGATTCTGTTCACATCTCTTGCCCAGTTTTTAATGGGATTGTTTGCTCTTTTCTTGTTGATTTGCTTGAGTTATTGATAGGCTCTGTTATTAGCCCTTTGTCAAATTTGTAGCATGCCCTTATCTTCTCCCATTCTGAAGACTGTCTGTTTGCTTTGTTGATTGTGTCCTAAGCTGTGCAGAATCTTTTTAACTTGATCAGGTCTCATTTATTTATTTTTGTTGTTGCTGTGATTGCCAATGGGGTCTTCGTTATAAATTCTTCTCATAGGCTGATAAGATTCAGAGTTGTTCCCACATTTTCTTCTAGAGTTTCATGTCTTAGATTTAAATCTTTTATCCATCGTGAGTTACTTTTTGTAAGTAGTGAAAGGTGTGGGTCCAGTTTCAGTCATTTACATGTGTCTAACTAGGTCTCCCAACACCATTTATTAAATAGGGATTCTTTATTCCAGTTTCAGCTTTTGTTTGCTTTATCAAAGATCAGATGGCAATATGAGGCTGATTTTATGAGGCTAGATTTTCTATTCTATTCCATAGTGTCTATTTTTATGGAAATACCTTGCTGTTTGATCCCTATAGACTTGTAGTATAACCTGAAGTCTGGTAACAGGATGCCTCCAGATTTGTTCTCATTTTGTAGAATTGCGTTGTCTATTTTGGTTTTTTTCTGGCTCCATATGAAACATGGAACTATTTTTTTCAAGATCTTCAAAATATAACATCAGTATTTTATTGGGTGTTGCATTGAATCTGTAGATTGTTTTGGATAGTATAAACATTTTAACAACGTTGATTCCTCCCAGCCATGAGCATGGTATGTTCTTCCATCTGTTAACATCCTCTGCTATTTCCTTTCTCAGTATTTCATATTTCTCTCTGTAGAGATCCTTCACATCCTTTGTTAAATATATTCATTTTCTTTGATGCTCACTGTGGAAAGTATTACATCTTTGATTTGATTCACAGCTTATTATTATTGGTGTGTATGAAGGCTATGATTTGTGAATATCGATTTTATATCCCAAAACATTACTGTATTTCTTGATTACTTTCAGGATTCTGTGTGTGGTGATTGAGTCCTTGGGATTTTCCATGTATAAGATAATACCACCCACAAAGAGCGATAGTTTGACCTCCTGTGGCCCCATTTTGATATCCTTTATATCCTTCCATTATCTGAATACATGGCTAGGACTTCCAGCACTATGTTGGACAGTGGTGGCAATAGTGGACATCCTTGTCTGTTCCAGATTTACGTGGAAATGTTTTCAGTATTTCTCCTTTCAATATGATACTGGTTATGAGTTTGTAGTAGACAGCTTCTATAGTTTAAGAAATGTCCCTTACACATTCATACAAATGGTAAAACAAATACAGTCTAGCAAGAGGGAGGGGAGAAGTGACAGAGTGGGGGGGGGAGAGAGTGATTGGTGGGAGGAGGGAGGACATTTGATGGGATCTCACCTAATGTGCACAATGCAAGAGTACACTTGAGAATAAATTATAAATGTCTTACCAAAAAAAATAAGTGAAGTGTTATGTTAATCAGTTATTTAGGCATTCCACATTTTATATTAAATCATCACATTGTACCCCATAAATGTACACAGTTATGGTTTAATAAAAAATTAAATAAAAAAAGAAATGTTTCATCTAAGCATATTTTTCGTAAGTATTCTTACCAAAATAAGATGCTAGATTTTGGTATATTGGTATATTTGGTATATTACTTGTTCGGTGACTATGGAGAGGATCATACAGTCTTTGTTTTTACTTCTCTTTATGTGCTAAATTATATTTATGGATTTGCGTATGTTGAACCAGACTTGTATCCCTGGGATGAACCTCACTTTGTCACAATGAATTATTTTTTTACACGTAGCTGAATTCTGTAAGCTAGGATTTTATTGAGTATTTTTGCATCAGCATGGATTAAGGATATTTGTTGGTGGTTTTCTTCTTTTAATGTGTCCTTTCCTGGTGTTGGTATCAGGTTAATATTTGTTTTGTAAAAGGAGTTGGGGAGGGTTTCTTCCTTTTTGAGTGTTTCATAATATATTCTGCAACATTGGTAAGAGCTCTTCTTTGAAGGATTGATAGGATTCTTGAATGGGACTTTTTCTTGGTTGGAAGCTTTTTTATTTTAATTTCTGTGATTGATATTGTTCTTTCAAGAGTTCTGTTTCTTCCTGGTTGAGTCTAGGGAGGTAGTGTGATTCCAGGTCCATTTCCTTCACGTTTTCAATTTTCTTGGCACAGATGATCTTTTGTATCTCTGTGGTATCTGTTGTTTCTTCCCCATTCTTTGTTTCTAATTGAGGTTATTAGAGATTTTTTCTATTAATCTAGTCAGAGGTTTATCAGTTTTATTTATCTTTTCAAAGAACCAACTTTTTGTTTCCTTAATCTTCTGAATGGTGATTTTGTTCTCAATGGCATTTAGTTCTCATCAATGAATCATTATCTTTTATCTTTATCATTATCTTTTATCATTATCATTGACTTTTCTGCTCCTGCTGTCCCATGCTGTCACTTTGCCTTTGCAATAACTGTTTCTCAGCAGGATAATCTAGATGGAGGGGGCTGTTCTCTCCTACCCCCAGCCTTCCCAAGAAAGGCTGGTAAGAAGATGTCTCTGAATGGCTATCCTGCAGCCTCTACATCACTTAACCTCTTTGGGACTCTTCCATCAATATATAGCATGTTCCCTCTCTTCTCTCATTAACAATCTCTAGCACATTTATCCACCTTTTCCTGACATTTGAAAGTTGGTTAAGTTCTCCCTTAACAATTTTATGTTGGAAATACCTTGTATCTAACCAGTTTCTTCGTAATTCACCCCAAAAGGGGCACTAGACCCTCCTTTTTCTGTTTTCATTGCTAGTATAAGTAGACGTTTCCCCACCATGTTCCCAATGAACTATCCTAATCACTGAACAGAAAAGATAAGACTTAAGGACATGCTTACTCTCTTCATCCCAATGCCATATTAACTGGAAGTTAAATATTTCTTTGCTTTAAATTTTGCATATGAAGTATTACTATGCTGGTAATTTCTGACAAAATGACAACTAGAATGCAGGGATATGGAGAAAAATGGAAAAAGTAGAACTGACCTAAAGACAATTCAAACATTTTACTTCAATGGAAATTGAGTTGCTCCATGAAATGACCTTGAGCTGTTATCACCTCCTTCCTGAGAAGCCTGCGGGAGGTACCTCACATATATGGTCACTCCATAGGGCAGGAGCAATGTTATTAATGCCCAGGTTTAACTACTGGCCACTCTTACCTGTGGAAAAGACAGATTTCTTATCTATTTTATAATGCTATAATCAATACTTAGAGGAAAAACAATAAATTGGTAAAATGGAATAGAACTACCCGATAATTCATTTCAGAAAAGAATTCCTTAAAGTGGGCTATTATATCACTGATATTAAGAAAATAATAATAAATAACTGAGCAGCAACAAGTGAAACAGCATTTTAAGATGATGCCATTTATAATGTATCTAAAAAATCTCATAGTAGAAATATATCTGGTGGGAGATTGATAACACCCCATACTGAGCACTACAAAATCTTTTTGTAAAAAGATTAAATAAGACCTGAGTAAATGGAATGATATGTCACGTTCATGGATTTGAAAGTACAATATTGGTAAAACATGAGTTCTTCCCATATCAACCTATAGATTTAAAGCAATCAAAATCCCAATTTTATTTAAAATTTGACTGCCTGATACTAAGCTTAAACGGCAATTAAGGAACAAGAATATGCAAAGGTATCTTGGAGACCGCCTGATACTAAGCTTAAACGACAATTAAGGAACAAGAATATGCAAAGGTATCTTGAAGAAAAATTAAGTTCCAGATGTTATCAAGGCCCATGATAAAGTCATAGCCATGAAGACAGTTTAGTTGCTACCACAATTTTAGTTATTCTGAACAATGAAAGACAGATTCTTGTAATGGACCCACAAACATATGTTTACTATATTTATGACAAAGATAAAACTGTAGGGAGGAGGGTGAAAGATACTCATTTCAATAAATATTCTGGTTTTCTATATTTATATGGAAGGCAATATGTTTTGATCTCTAACACACGCTATCTAAAAATTATGAAGCTTAATTTTATAAACAGTAAAACAATAATTTTTGAAGAATATACATCATCCTCATGATATTAAAATAGGTAAATATTTCTTAAGTAGAAGACAAAAATGCACTAGTCATAAAGAAAAAAATGACAAATTGTACATAAGATATTCTTTCCATCGAAAGCCACCATTATGAGAGTAAAACACAATTGATAAAGGGAGAAAGATATTTGTAATACATAAATCTAAAATAAGACCTATCTAAAATGCACAAAGAACTCCTACAAATTAGCTAGGAAATGAGAGACAATCCATTAGAAATTGAGCAAAAAAATTAAAGAGATGCTCAACAGAAAAGGATGCACCAAATGATCAATAAACCTATGAAATGGTGCCCGGCAGGGCAATGCATATTGAAATGTGATTCCTCTGTATTTCTACCAAAATTACTAAAATGAAAAAGTATAGAAAATACCAAATATTGGGAAAGATACAGAACATCTGGAAACCTTAAACTATCCTGCTGGTGGTAGTATAAATTCCCACAGCCACTTTGGGAAAGTGCCTACCAGTATGGACTGACAATAATGTAAACCTATGCCCCAGTAATTCATTCCTAGCATGCTCACCAAAGAAATAATATATGTAGTGATACTAAAAACATGCACTACAAAGCTTGTAGCTATTGTTTATAGCTATAGCACTGTTTATAAAAACCACAAAGTGGAAACACCTCAGGAACCATTAGTACTAGACTGGATAAATAAGTTGCATGTGTTTGCATTGTGCAATCCTGTAAGGCAGTGGGTGTAAACTATCACTGGACACACATTAAGGTACATGAACATTATAAACATCATTTGAGTGAATCCCAGACACAAAAGAAAACATCCTTTATTATTCCACAGAGTAACTATTAAAAGTAAAAAGGTAAATGCAGTATCTATAGAGATGTATTATAATTTAGATGTTATGTGATACAAATATGTATCTGATTCAGAGTTTCCAAAGACCACTCCCAGATTCAGTGATTCCCAGGAGGACTCCTAGTGGGTAAGTCACACTATTCTAATTGCTGTGATTTATTACTGTGAAAGGATGCAGCGTCAGCAAAGGGAAAAGTCACGCGGACAAAGTTCAAAGGAAATCAGGTGCAAGTTTTCAACAGGCCTCTCAATGTGGAATGCCACAGGACATGCTTAATTTCACCAGGATCAAATTGGGACAATGCATTCAAAATGTTATCTGTCAGGGAAGCTTATTAGAGACTCATTGCCCAAGTTTTTTACTGGGGGTTAGTCATGTTGGCACCTTCCTCCTAATATACTAAGATTCCATACTCCAGAAAGCAGACTTTTAGCATAAAGCGCATTGTTTGAACAGTTTAGGTACAGTGGCCTACTCTTATTAGTTAGATAATGTAGCAAACCATATAGCTCATGGGAAGGAGAAGCAAGAGCTAAGCTCGGAACACTCTGTAATTATAAGAAACACCAGCAACATCTCGGAAATATGACACATTGGTGATAGGGCATGGGAAGGGATTCGGCTCTCCTTAACGCGAGAGCGTGCAAGACGAGAACATCAGTGATGGGCAGTCTCTACACCTGTGGTGCAAGTAGCCCCAGGATCACGTCTCTAAGAAGCTGCAGGAGAAGTCAGTCGGGGAGCATGCACGCTGTTCTTCCACGGAATCGTTCACTCTGACTCTTTGGTTTCTCCTGCTCTCAGGGCATCTGACCGGCATCTCTCCAAGACTGCCAAGATATACCTTCTTTCTTTCTTTTTTTTTTTTAATTTTTTTTTTTATTGTTAAATCATAGCTGTGTACATTAGTGTAATCACCTGTACCCATTCTAAGATGCACCATAGATGTAGCCCCACCCATTACCCTCCCTGCACCAAACCCTCCCCCCTCCCTTCCCCTTCCTTGGCCCTTTCCCCATAGATATACTTTCTTACTAAGACTGTTTCTCTCTCTCCTTTCTGCTAAGGCAAATAGCCTTCAGGCAGTTAAGGGGAGTTAATCTGAAGCAAGATAGCACAGCAGTCCACATCTGGACAATAGATAAGGCGGGCTGGAGGCCTAGCCAGTCCCGGGCCCTGACAAGATAATGATGGGTAACCTCCCCAAATCCAGGCTCCCTGACACCAGCCAAAGGTCAGCCTTTCAATGACAGTTTTAGGCCTTCTGTATTAACTCTTTTCTGTATATTAGCTATACCAACTGTCTCAAGAGGTAGTTAAAAACAATTTGAAGAATTAGAAAAAATCCCAATTAAGGATGTAGAAAGTTAGATATAGGAAAAGTGATTAGAAAATTAATCATTATTGACAGTAGGAAGAGATAACGACTTCTTTCAGGTAAAGAGTAATGATAGAGGATAAAGTCATCCTTGGGATAGACTTCCCTAAGTCTTCCTTAATTAGAGAATATGGGCACATGTAGGGAGTTGGAGATTTCTGAAAAGGATTTCTTCATCTTCTAAGAAATAATATCTCATTTAGTCATTTGCCTTTGGGATTGAATGCCTGCTTATACTTTGATTCATTATTTTAATTATTCCCTATAGAATCATGAAACAATTTTATTTATAACCCATTCATATTTTTACTATCTTTCTATACCCAATAAATGGTCACCTTCCCAGTACTGCCCTTGGCCAGCTGATGACTGTGCTATTCATTGATGAGGCATACAGCACTTTTTCTGAATGAGTTTGCAAACTTAATCATCAGACCTCATATAATGGCAGCTTTGATGGCCATTCCAGAAAAAGAGTTCCAAAATTGCTCTCAAGGGTGGACTAGGCACCACTATTAGCGCATACTGTCTCAACAGGAGTACTTGGAAGGTGACCATAGTGATATTCAACAATGAGTTATATACCACTTTTTTTCTAGGACAAGGTCATGAACTTAATTGTCCAACTTCATATATATATTTATATATATATAAAAAATTCAGGTTTTCGAATTCTTACTTGAGTAGGTAAAAACAGGTGTTTGAAAACATATTTCAGGTATGAGAAGGGAAAACAACAAAGACTGAAATAAGAGATAATATAGTTTGTGAACTGTGGTAGTTTAAGTAAAAACAGCATTGGACAGATTTTAAGGACGTATAGAAAGAGTAAACATTGGGGACACTCTATTACAAAGTCTGACCTTAGGCCCTTCTCCTTGAGCACTTCTTACCCAGATTAGCTGTGTACTGAATCAATGTTGGAAAACCAGAGAAATAGGTGAGAGAGAGGGAAAAAGAAATGGGAAGCTTTACAGAGGCAGCCATAGATCATTCCAAAATCACTGTGTTATGCTTTGTGTGGGCACCAATCTAAGTGGAGAAAAAGAGAAAGCTACATAAGCTACCCTACTGGGGCATGCTCAGTATTAATTCTGAGACAGAAAGGCATATCTCCTGATAATGGACACTTCTAGTAAAGGAGCCAGAAAGAGTATAAAAACACCATAAAGCAACAAGGGAAATGTTTAGACAGTAATCATTGCAAATACAAAGATTTTGAGAAAATGAGGAAGAGAGAGGAAAAGAAGAGATATTAAAGTGAAAAAGAACACTGGTAAAGAATTTAATAATCCTAAATAAATGAATGACAGGAATAGAAAATATACATCTGACTCTCCACCCATTACTTAAGTTTTCTTCTTTTTAATATTGATCTTTTATTATTATTATTAAATCATAGCTGTGTACAGTAATGCAGTCATGAGGTACGATGTGCTGGTTTTATATACAGTTTGAAATATTTTCACCGAACTGGTTAACATAGCCTTCATGGCATTTTCTTAATTATGGTATTGTACTTTCTTAATGATTATACTCTACACTTAGTAAATTTCACCTGTACCCTTCCAAGATGCACTGTAGGTGTGGACCCACTAATCACCCTCCCTTCACCCTTCCTCCCCTCTCCCCTCCCCTCCTCTGCCCCCTTCCCCATATTCTTGTGCTGAGACTGGTTGAAGAGAAACTTCTCTGAAGAAGACAGGCTCACGGCCTACAGACACATGAAAAAATGCTCACCATCCTTAATCATCAGAGAAATGCAAATCAGAAGTACTTTGAGATATCATCTAACTCCAGTAAGATTAGCCCACATCACAAAATCCCATTACTTAAGTTTTAACTCAAGTTTAAATTACAATTATGAAACTAAAGATCATAGAACCAGTTCATTTATATAAGGTATGTTTCCGTCATATACCATTTTTTGGTTAAATATTCTTTTCATTTTTGTTAGTTTTAACCTGTGTTTTTCTCATTCTTTAGGCTTTTTATGAGTACTTTGCAAGTGCTTGCTTGAAAAAGTGGATTCTAAACTTTCTGAATTTTCGGTTCAATAAAGATTAGGATCAAACTTGAAGTTTTAATGAAATAATTTCTTAAAATTCATAGTACCAAAAAAGTTCAAATACTAAAGTTCTTGTGAAATTATATGCAAAATATAAGATAGATATGATAGATTTTTTTTAAAGTTTTTTATTTTTTAAGGTATTTATATGATTGTAAAAAACAAAGCAATTCTAAGACTGAATGTGGGAGGAGATTATAAAAATCATACAGTCTCACCAGCAGCACCTTTTAGAAATGTGGAATCCTAAGATCAGGCAAGTTAAGTGTCTGTTTAAAATGCCACTTCATGTCCTCACGGCCTGTGGCAAGGCAGGATCATCAGCAGGTCCTCCTGACTCCCAGTCCCTGGTTCTGTGTCTCCTCTGTGCTGAATGTCCTCCCTAGGCAAGGCTCCCCGATGGTCAGGATCTAAAATTAAACACAAATGAACCTTGTCCTCCAGGAGCTTTTACTCTTCTAAGTAATGTTTGAAATTTAAATAAAATATGCAACATGTGCTGTGTTCAAAAGAGAAAGGTAAAGTTGCTGCAAGTACATGGAGTGAGCAGTGTTTACATACCGGTGCAAACAGCATTAGCCTTGAAAGTCACCCCCTCCTTTAGGTCTTTATTAGTTATTAGACCTTGGACAAGTCCCCTGACCTGTGCCTGTCTTTTCTTGTATTATATGAAAAATACAAATGGTGTTGAAAATAATTAATTTTCAATTTATGAAAGAGCAGAAATTGAAAATTAATTATTTTCAACATCATTTAAGTTCTAGGATTGGAAAATATACCTCATATGTGAAGAGTGATGGTTTACTAAGTCTCACACATATGAATGCAATGGAAGAAAAGCAGAGCAGTTTCTGTTCCTATTACACCGCACCTTGCTTTCAAACTGCATTACAAGGGCCACAGTGATTCGCTGGAAGCTTTAAAGAGAACACAACTTAATCCTGGCTATTTATTATATGTGGGATAAAAAAATACCTGTACAGCATACATGGTGGATGGAATAGAACAGTGGAAGTAAGCAAGCAAATTAAAAGCCTCGCCCAGGCTTTCCTCTTCTTCTTTCTCCGCCTTTTCTCTTCTCTTCCCTCGTTTCCTTAGCAATGCATCCTAAGAATTCACTGAGGTGCAGCAGAACAAGGTAGGGCCACTATGGGAGAGGGGAGACACAGCAGAGGCCCAGCAACCCTGCCTGAACCCGAGCAGGTGGGGGCGTCAGTCTCACAGAGGAGCAGACGCCATGGCGCCGCGGAGACCTCCCAGACTGAGGAGGCGGCCATCAGGGAAGCAGCGAGAGGCACAAGAGGCACGTTCTAGGGGGAAAGGGCAGAGCTTGAGCAGGGAGCAGAGTGTCCACACGTGGAGGTGAACTGCTAGGGTTTCAGAGCCCGATTAGGGCAAGCGGAAGAGCCACACAACATGGAAAGTCAGAACTTGGGCTTAGGCAAAAGCAGAGACCAACTTTGGGAGGGGGGCACAACCTGTTGTTGGGTGCCGCATGTCTAGGCCTAAGCAAGGAGAAAAATTCACAGTGAGCGAGTCAGAATCCAAGTGAAGTAAAAAGAGTTTGCCAGCACGAAGGGATGGCCCGTGCAGGGTGTCAGAGTTTCATCTGTCTAGGTGGGTGAACTTCCTTGCAGAGGTCTGGTCATGTGCAGGGTGTCTTGAGTTTGTGTAAAGTGAAGAGCACGCCACCCAGGTTTGGAACAGATTATATACAAAGTCCGACAGTCAGGTTTGCACACTTATCCTGGAAAAAGTGCTGCATACCTCATTGCCGAGTACCACTACAGTCAACTTTGAGGTACTCCCTTTGAGAAGCTGTGCACTGCTGCCACTGCCTCTCCTGCCATTCATAGCAATTTTGGAACTCTTACTGAAACAGTCACCAGAACACTTTTTCTAGGATGAATTCACAAACTTAATTGCCAGACCTCATACAGCCATATACAACCATACACATACATACACACACACACACATACACACACACATATGTGTGTGTATATAGGTGGTGTGTGGTATGTGTATATGTATGCATGTATATATACAACTTGTGTGTGTGTGTGTGTACACATATATAGAGAGAAGCAGAGAGTTTTAGTTATCTACAGAAATAAACCTAGATGAAAGTGTGTGTGTGTGTGTGTGCACATGTGCACTCCATAGCTCAGGTCACTAACACTACTCTGTTACTAAACAGCCCTGTATTCAAATCTTGGTGTATCTTTGTGTCTAAATATCATCATCCAATAAAAGGAACCAGGAATCTGTGGAGAAATGACTAATTCCAGGGCTAGAACAGAGAAAGAACAAGATGAAATTAGAACTTTTTTGTTTTTGCCAGAAAGCAAGAATAGGGCACCAACCCCATATACCAAGGGTGGCGGGTTTGAACCCAGTCCCAGCCAAACTGAAACAAAAAATAGCCGGGTGAAAATAAGCAGGCACCTGTAGTCGCAGCTACTCAAGAGGCTGAGGCAAGAGAATTGCCTAAGCCCAAGAGCAGGAGGTTGCTGTGAGCTGTGACTCCATGACACTCTCCATGAGAGCGAAAAAGTGAGACTCTGTCTCAAAAAAGGAAAAAAAAAAAAGGACATAATTGCCAGTTTGAGGGTGCATCAGTAGTTAAATAGAGGTCAATTTGAGAATCACAATAAATAATGATGTTGATAAAGTATAACACTGAATGAAATAGGAAACCATAGACCGTACTGATATGAATATAAAGATGGATGAGAAACAAACTATTTACATAATTTCAAAATAGCACTCCACCAAAAAAAGAAAAGAAAGAAAACTTACTAAATGCAAACAGGAAAAGATTAACTTCCTAGTGGAAAAGCACGCAGATGCTTTGATTGAAGAAAATGAACAGCATCAATATCGGAAAAGTCGCTGTGGTTTATCACCAGGATGCAATAAAAACAGCATCACTCTCGTGACAGTCCCATAGGTGATGCCTGACCTTAACCTAAACATAAAGAAATGTCAGAAGCCCAAACCGAGGACGCTGTACAGCACAACTGACCTGTCTCCCATGAAAGTGAAGGAAAGGCTGAACTGTTCCCTGGTAACGGAGACCAAAGGGACACAGCAGCTAAGTACAATACAGGCTTCTGAATTGGACCATTTGGATATAAAGGACATCAGTAGCACAACTGCAAAACTTAATGGTTTCTGAAGTTCAGAGATGAATAGTGTATCAGTGTACTTTTCTTAAGTTTAGTAGTAGCTTTGTGATTGTTGGAAACAGTACAATATTCTGGGTAATAGAGACATCAGATCAGTAACTTACTCTAAATGCTTAGCTAAGTGAAGATAAAAAAAAAAAGTATGGAATTTTCTGTCAGTTTGTGTGTTTTCAAAATAAAAATGAATTTTAAAGCTGTTATACAGGTGGAGGAGATAAGAGTTTGAAGAATGAAAATAAGGATGTTGGGGCTATAATGGAGAAAAAGGCAATGTGTCTTGGTGTTTGGGAGCAAGGAAGCTGAAGGCTTGAATATGGTGCTGAACTTCTGTCCTGAGCCAGCGACAGTAGGCAGATGTGACATCAGTCACAGAGACGGAAAAGATAAGAAATAAAGGCTGAGGTTTTTTGTTTTTTTGTTTTCTTTTTTATGATTCATAGCATTTTTTTAAATGCCAAATGTGGAATACCAGAAAACAGCTAATTAGAGAGACAGTTAAACAAGCAGAAATTAAAATTTGGAGAATTTCTACAACTAGAGAATTTAGACTTGGGAGCTTTGAGAATGGTAGAAACGTAAAGAAAATAATATAGAAAGACCAGGAGAGCTCCTGGGGGGACACACCTATGTTGAGAAAGTGGGAGGAGGAAAATGAGGTGGAAAATATTCCAATAATTATTCATCAAATACTTAATTTTGTGTATTGTCAGGCAATGTTCTAGGCCCTAGCGACAGAGAAGCAATAAATAGGACAGAGCATTTGGACCTTAAATTCCAGGGGAGAGAAGTAGACCAGTCCCAAATAAATGCAGTCCTCCCTGGGAACCTTGCAGATACCCAGATCCAAGGATTCTCAGGTCCCTGATATAAAATGACATTGCACTTGCATATCATCTGTGCACATCTTTGTGTATACTTTAAATCATCTCTAGATCATTTATAATACCTAATACCATGTAAATGCTGTGCAAATAGTGTGATGCTGTATTTTTAAAAAGCTGTAGTAGTTTTCATTATTGTATTGTTAATCTTCATTGTCCCTTCCCTCAGTGAATGTTTTCAGTCTGTGGCTGGTTGAATCTATGGATATGGAACCTGGAGGTACAGAGAGCCAACTCTATGTAGGATGTCAAATGATGATACTCTTTTGAAGAAAAATATAGTAGTAAGAAGGAGATAGAGAATACGGTAGCGATATGTATAGGACATCACTATTTTGTACTGTTAGTAGAGAAAGACTCACTGATGAGATGATATTTGAGCAAAAACCTTAAGGAAATACAAGGGAGTTACCCATGTGGGCTGGGGAGAGCATTCAGAGTAGAAGGAACATGTGCAAAGATTTTAGGAGAATGTATCCTTAGTGGAAGGTGGGCTCAGACCCACAGAATGGACAAGATTGGGAGTGTACAACCTTTTGGCTTCTGTGGGCCACACTGGAAGAAGCAGCATTGTCTTAACCCACACATTACTAACGAATGCTGATGAACAAGAAAAGAGGTCCATGCATAATTTTGGTGATATCTGCCACCACAGATAAACAAACAAGTGCTCATGTCACGGCCCATTCAGAGAGTCTTTTAAAATTGTCAAGCTGGTCCCAAGTTTGCAATCACTACTATAGAAAGTGTACATATCTAAGTAATAAGATGTCTTTTTTGTATCTTTTATTATAAAAAGTGAAAGAAAAGTGGGCATTCTTTTCATTCAACTAGTGGGATATTTGACATTGTGTTTGGGAAACTAATGCATCGATATTTGGTTTTATGGAAGTAGCTGAAATTCTCAGGGAGATCTCAAGGTGATCATGAGATAATTTGGTTCTAATTTTACTTTTACTGTGCTTCATTCTTGAAAACAGGTGCTCACAAATATAGGTGCTGCCAAAAAGTGATGACAGGAATAAGGTGTGATTGTGAAGCAAGGGATATTTGCCTCTGGGAAAATAATAAAGAGATATGATCAGATTTTTCCCTAAGTTGAATGTCAGATCTCAGCTCTGTGCATTCCATATGATAATTGGCAGGTAATGTATTTATGTTGACTGAAAATGGAGTCACAAATGCGCCAAAATATTATTTTCCCAGAAATTTTGAAATCTGTTTTCAAATTCTTGAAATGGAATCAAATGGAAAAGTAAGGCTGCATATTTTTTGCTGTTCACAGGAGTGAATTTAGCGATTGTGTAGAAATGGATAAAATGTATTACCTTAATTTGAGCTTCCCGTAATTTCAATTTCATTTGGAATAATGTTATGGTTTGAAGCTTTGTATTGATAAGTTTGTTTTCACTTTGAAGATGTATGTTTAATTCATTTAAATGAGTGGATAAATCCACTAAAAGTGCTACATCTGTAAGCCAACTTTCATCATCAAGTTCTGGCACAAATTTGGTTTTTGATACCATAAATGACTTGATAACGTTGCAAATCATAAAATCTTTCCAGCATTTGGCTTTCAAAAAGTAAATGACGTCACCATAGTCCGCACCAATACTTTCAAGGAATTCCTGAAATTGGTATTGATTCAATCCTTTGAGGATTTACATAACATCATCAATTTGTAAAGCTTTTGTGCCTAACTTCACTTGCTGTACTATGCAAAGATACTTCATGAGTCGTGAATTTGGGGTGACAATTGCACTGTCTTCTATTAGTTTTCCATTCCCTCTCTTTTACTTACCAACAGGTGAGCAGGGCACCATCAGCAACTATACCAGATATGTTAATGATGGACAAAGAAAATCTCTTTAACTTATTATTTACTGCTTTGTATAAATCTCTTGATTTACTTGTGTCTTTTAATGGCAGTTAAGAAGCCATTTCTTCCTTAACATTATATTTGTCATAAATACCTGTAATAAAAACGGCAAGTTGAGTTGTATTTGTAGCATCGGTGCTGTCATCCACCTCCAAAGCATACCATTTCAAATTAGCAACTCTATTCTCCAAACTCTTTCCATGGATTTTCCAAATTCTTCAGTTTCCTAGCTATAGTATAGGGAGACAAACTGATTTTAGAAATTTCTCCCTTGTTTTTCAGGCCAAATTATATCTACCACACTTCCCATACATTGCTTAATAAACTCCACCATCAGTAAATGGTTTTAATTTTATTGCTATTATATATGCTATCCCATAACTAGCTTCTACCGTGGAGTCTGTTTCAGTTGTAACTTAAAAAAAAAAAAAAAACACTTTTCTTGCTAAGACAGGCTTTTTCTGTTCCACTATTTTGTCCATACAACACAGTCCTTCATATGCATTGAATTTGACACCAAGGATTTGTATATAATGCCTTTTCAAATTACAGTCTTTGGAAATTTGCTCCAATTTCCTATCAGTTGAGCAGAAGGCCTTACTATTTGCAGTGACGGAAAAGCAGTCACCTGTCCACTTTTCTTAAAACAATCTTCCTTCATCTCTAAGTTTCCTTGGGGAGGGGGGTTCTGCTTTCTTTTGAGACATTGTAGAAGCCATGCTGGAATTAAAATAGTAATAGATAAGGGACGGTATTTACTGTTTTATGAAAATTAATTGATAGAAAAATAGAAAGCAAGGTTTGGGCCTTTCCAACATCTCAACTGCCAATGCAGCACAAGGCAGAGAGACGGGGGAAAAGCCAGGTGGGTGATGTGTGAGGCATAGGTGTGGAAATACCCTTTAATCAAATAAGAATGCTTACCTGACTGCTAAATAGCATTTAACACCTAATGTTGCAATGGTAGGTTGAAATATTACTGACAATCACTGCCTCACATAGTCACTATAAGAACATGTAATGTCTGATGGTGTCACTTTGACTGTGCTTGACAGCACAGTGGAAGCCGCCTACCACCACAAAGCAGAAGCCAAGCACATGTACAGATAGCAAGAGCGTATGTATGTTTTACATGACATGATATTGTCATCTACAAAGTTCATGTCCAAGAATCGTGCCATCACGTTCCACAAAAAAAGCACCCAAAACTCCTACCATATTTTAAGTAACGTTAAAATTTTGTGCTGTGCTGTGTTCATGAGCATCCCCAGCCGTTTGTGGCCTGGCTGGCCCTGGGTTGGACCCTGCTAGAGCAGATTATTCTAAATCAGCTGTTCTAAATGCTAAGTTTGACTCAGAATAACCTGAGGGCTCCTTGAAGCAGGGTGCTTGGCCCAAACACCACAATTTCTCAATCATGAGGAGTGGGGCAAGACCCAGGATTTGCACTTTGAAGTTTACTGCTGATGCTGGTGGTGAGGTAGCTGCACTTTGAGAACCAGCAGCCTAAACAAATCCCATTGCCCTCTGCTAATGTTAGTTTGGGGTTGTGTATGTAATCAGAATGTTAGTTTAGGGTTGTGTATGTAATCTAGACTTGGCCTGGAAGACCTAAGGATACGTCTTAGAAGAAATTTTTTGCTTCCTGATTTATAAACATAGAGATGGCAAGAACAGACCCCAGCCCATCCTTTTTGCCTTGAGGCATTGTTTTGTAACGATGTGCTGTTTAGGAAGTTGAGACAAATTGCCTAACTTTTCTCTGAAAAAACTCCAGAGAATAACAAATTTGCCAACTTCATGCCTTACAACTGTGAGCCTCTGAGCTAACCATTCTTTGTTGGACTTCCTCAATTTCAGTGTGTTTGAAAAAATAAATGCCCTAATTATGGAAACCACTACAGGTGGACAGTCTATTACTTGGAGCAGGTAATGTCTGAACTGATGTTAGATTTCTATTTTCTCTTAGGAATTTTAGTGAAAACAGTAGTTAGGATCCAATATGAAGTAGAGAGGTTCAGTTATTTCACTAGACCATGACTGCAAGAAATACACAAAGTTCACATAACCTAATCATTACCTAATCACCACCAGTGATATTTTTTAAATAGCGAATCTTCTATGTGAAGGTCTAGACTATGGGGGACACACTTGCTGCCTTTCCACTGGTACTTTGGTGGGATTTATCCTCACTTGCTCCCGCTAGAGCTGCAAAGCAGAAACTCAAAAGATTCTCCTTGAAGCCACAGAATAAAGGAGATTCCACAAGCTAAAACATATATATCTCTATTCATCCTTTTATTTAATACCTAGTTTGTTCATTCTTTTGATAATCCTAAAGTTGATGTGTTACTAATAACGATGTCGCTAGGCTGAAGTTTTAGCTCTTCCTTGTATGTAGGCTGAAGTTATAACTCTTCATTTTATATCTTCCTATCCTGGGAATGACCAAAGTCAGAGTATTATTTACAAAGAGTGTTATTTATGTTAAGCAATGATGGTACAGGTTCCTCTTCATTCCCTTAAAATTTTTTTGACTTCAGTGCTAGCACACTTTTTAAGCATGTATTCCAATATTAAGAAAAAAATACTCGTGACAAAATAAGTGTGTGTGGAAGACTTCATCCCAATATTTGACAAGACATGAGCTCTGGTTCTATTTTATTTACTTCCTCCTTCCTTTCTTCTCTCCTTTGCAGTCTGTTCCTTACTTGAGGAAGAGTAGGTTTTTAAAAGCACTTTCTTCATAATCTTAATCGTGTCTCATGCTGCTCTGTCAAATATTTCATTGGTGCCCTTTTCTGTGAGCATGCAGATGGATGCAAACGCCTGAAGTGACAGACATTCAAAAATAACAAACATGAGAAGGAAAAGAACACTTCATCTGTCAAGAAGTGACAGTGAAACCACGGAAGCTTCACTTGCTTGTAGCTCCCCGTGTTTAGAAACTGAGTCTATTTTCACTGTAGTCACCACCAGTGAACATGGATTTAGCTACAACTCCACAGTCTCTGCTATAAATTGAGGTCTTGGGCTTTGTTTCTTACAGAACGGTTTGAGTGTCTGGGAGAGGTCTAAAGGTAAAAATATATTTAAATGAGTTGGTCTGAAATCTTAATTTTTTATTTGTACACAGGTGCTTTGTATTTAGCTGGCTACCCATTGAAGGAAATAGGAAAGCATCAGGATTACATTTCTTTTGAACCACTTTTTTTTAAGTGATGAAAACTAGCATTAACTATAGTAGGTTAAGAAAGTTTGGGCACAGGTGTGGCTTTTCTTGGTCCCTAGGATGGGATGCTGCCAGCCCTTCTGAAAACTTAATCAAGGAGCATAACTTTGTCATTTTTCTTCTGAGTGCCCCAGCAGCCTTGCTGGTACTCACCCTCTTCTCTCCTGCAAGGGAGCAAGCATGCGTCGTTCTTCCTGCCTTTTGGACTATGCAGTAGTTTTTGAAAAATAATCTGAATTGGAGTTTAATTTTTTTCCTGAACGCAAAAGGAAGGAAATTACAGAAAAGTATATTAATAATAGGGTAGTAAACTACAGCCTCAGGGAAATGAAAGCACATGTAAGCAAAACCAAGCCAGGAACAAGAATAATTTTAATAAAGTTTAAATGAGTGGTTCATGACTTGAAACTAACTTCTGTTAGGTGCCCATATTTCCTTCTCTTCTATGAAAGCCCTTATCACTCTAAATTCCTTTTTTTAATATAGAGAAAGATTATTTTAAAATAATAGCTAATAGATATTGTCAACCTGTTTGCAAAACCTCATTATACCTTTGTTTTTGAAAAAATAGAATAAAAATGTAACTTTCCCACAATGGATTCAAAGGCTAATGAGTGGTAAATTTTTTATTATTCAGAAAATGTTTTATTAGAAGGAATGTCTTTCTGAATGGACTGTAAGATGTATGAGGGTAGGGGTGAAAACAAGCTTATGTTTGTGCCTGATATGAAATGCATCAATCCCTTTAGAATAGATGAATACCGTATATACTCGAGTATAAGCCGAGTTTTTTCCGGCACAAAATTTGTGCCGAAAAACTGAACTCGGCTTATACTCGGGTCATACAGGTTATTTGATTCGGTGTGCGCGCACCTAATCAAATGCACGTAGTCTCCAGTTGTTTTCTGCCGTCTGCTTGAGGGGGCGGTGCTTCAGCTCAGTCCACAAGTTGCGTCTGAGCTGAAGAGGTAGGCGGCTGAACTGAACTGTATTCCACTGAACTATTTAACCCACAGCTATATAACCCACAGCTTGATTACCTGTTAAGCTA
>CAUYPK010043512.1:0-10339 GCA_963574355.1 Loris lydekkerianus
TGTGATCACAGCTCACTAAAGCCTCAAACTTCTGGGCTCAAGTGATCCTCTTCTGTCAGCCTTCTGAATAGCCGGGACTACAAGTGTGTCACTGTGCCTGGCTAATCTTTTTACTTTTTGTAGATGGGCGTTGGGCGCACATGTGTGTCTCACTCTGTTGCTGAGGCTGGTCTGATTTTATCAGATGATTTTTTTAAAAAGTATATCTTTTTACTCTATTGACTTTCTCAATAAGTTTCCTGTTTTTTACCTCTACGCTATACAGTTTTGTCCTGTTTTTACCTCTATGTCATAGAGTTTTGAAATCCATGATAATAAAGATGAACTTTAAAACTGATTTGATCAAATGATGATTGAACTCAGGGATAAAAGAGGCTCAGACCCTTTAAATTGATCCCAAATCTGCACCAGGAAATCAGGAAATAACTTAATATTGCTAATGATTAGTCAACAAGGGTAGTAACTTTGATAACTATACTGCAGTAAGCTCATGATTCAGGAAATATGGAGTGTCAGAACTTAAATGTCTACTAATGACACAGTCCCATCAGGCAGGCACCATATTTGTGAAGCTTTCTGTGACAGCTCTCTAGGTTGCTTTTATCTCTTCCTTAGATAATATTGGTATTTACATCAAAAGGTTCACTCATTCGGAAAGACATTCCCTGTCTTCATGTGCACTCATCCAATGTCACTATAGCCTGAACCCACTAGCATTAGTTTCTACATAAAATTACCAACTGCTAACCTTCACATACATAAACTTACTTTGCAAAATTTCTGATCATGATTGTTTCACAAATAACATTTGATGTTCATTCAGTGTTCCTTATGAGAAGGACTGAGAAGCAGAATAAAAAGGATTCAGAAAAGAGGAGGAAAAGAAGGAAATATTTTAAATATGAAAAAAAGTATGAGGAAATTTTCGGTTTGTTTATACTAGAAAAGGGTAATGGAGTCACACTGTAACTGAACTGAGTAGGTGACCAATGACTTTTTTTCTCTTTGAGGCTGGATCTTGCTCTGTCACTCAGGCTGCTGTGCAGTGACCCTGACCATAGACAGTTCACTGCAATCTCAAACTTCCAGTTTGAAACCATCCTCCCTCCTCAGACTCCCAAGTAGCTGGGCCTACCAATGGATGTCATCACACTAGGTTAATTTTTTTGTGTGTTTCTGTAAGAATGGAATCTTTCTCTTGCTCTGGAAGGTCTTGAACTTCTAGCCTTAAGGAGTCCTCCCTCCTCCGTTCTTAAATTGCTGGGATTACAGGCATGAGCCACCCATGCCTGGTCATGTATTTCCACTCTTACCTGTTTTCCTCACCCTTTTGTTAGAAGAGCGCATGAATACCAACAAGTACAACCCTGTTAAGGTATTCTCATTACTGAAATAAATTGTATTACTAAATGTTTCAGTACAAGATGTCTTTGACCTTCCTTTTACTATTTTACTGAATTCTCCCAATCTAATCGTCACACGAGAAATACCATGTTGTGCCGAAAACAAAATAGTATTGAGAAAAATGATGGAAACGTCTCATTTTTCAAGAATTTGTTGTAACTTTTTTTCCATCCCCTTTTAGGATTTATTGTGAATTTTACTGCATATTTTTATATTATCTTCTAAAATGTGGTTCCAATGCAGAGCTACTCAGCTTGCAAAGGAAAACTCTGCAGCCACTCTTTTTTCTTACAATTAATTTTCACTTGCAATTAATTTTGTAGAAACTTGGTCTAAATATGCAATAGCCGCCTACGTAACATGTAGCCACCAGGTTTAAATTGCACAAATGGAAATTAATCCTCGGGAACCTGGCAATGCTGGTATACTTGGCAAGGATGATAGCCTAGAGTTACATTTTTCTCTGAAAATATTTCAGTGTTCTTTTTTTGTGAATAAAAAGATGGGCATGATTTTATTGTTTAATGTTTACTATTGACATCCAGCTAAATCCAAGATGCTGAGAAACAAAAACTCCATGCCAAATTTTGACTCTTTTCAGTCTGGTCCTAAGCAGTATAATGAAAAAAAAAAAAAAAAAAAAATTCAGCTTTAAGTCTCCTACTTCATCTTCTGCCCACATCATGCCTACCAAGAGTCTTCCTAGCTATCAAAATATGGCCCCCATTAATAATCACTTATTAGCTATTTATACTCTAGCTTGAAAATGTCATTGTGTTTCCTCCCCAAGAATGTTGGTGTTTTAAGCCTTGTTCCCAATTACAAAATGAAATGTGCTTTTCTAATCAAAATTACATCAAACAGTAGAAAGATTATTGTAAAGATAAGATCATGGACATATACTGCTGGTTAATTGCTTATTGTCAGGAGATATTAAGAAGACTGTAGCATAAGGGTTTGTGAATGTGTGCAGACAGGCAGTTATTGGTCAAGTTCTTATGCAGATAAGGGCAACCACCTTCAGAACCACTAGATGGTGTGCAGAAAGGAGAAATCAAATGGGGGAATCCTGGGTGCTGACTCTACTGTCTCACCTTGACAAACATGTGGCCTCCCAGACAGTGAGATGAATTCTTCTAGGAATCAGGAGATCACCACATCTAAAAAAAATTTCTTAATTGAAGAATTAAGTCTATAGTTTGCTTAATTACATCTTTCCTGAATAATTATTTAGGACCTGTAAATAAAAGAATTGTGATAAAGCATAACATTATGCTTCTTAGAACCCATGAGACTCTACCTTGTATGACAGTGTCACTGGCAGCATTGAGCCCCTGTTCTGGATGTAGTGAGTTCTGAAAAAAAAGTGTGCTGTGATTGGCATGAGAAAGGTGTGTGGCTGTTGCATCAGGACAGTGCAACAGCTCTCAAGGCACTGTCTGTGAAAGGGTTTTAGCCAGGAAAACAAATAATTGTATTGGCACATCCTTTCTATTCACCTGATCTGGCCCCAAATGATGTTTCCATTACTTGATGATAAAGGAAATATTGAAAGGATGACATTTTGGTGACATTCAGGATCTGAAGGGCAATACAACAGCCGTTCTGATGGCCATTCCAAGAAAAGAGATCCAAAATTACTTTTTACCAATTATTTCTAATTTAAAGCACATGTGGTCAGAGACAATGCTCTGAAATATTTGTCTCATTAGAATTTCAGATATTATATATTTTAGTTGAAAGATTTCCATTTTGTTATATTGTATATATCTCTCCTTTCTTTATTGACATTTTATATAACTTCACTGTCCTTTATTAAAAATTGTCAGATAAATATTTCTTTCTCAGTTTTAAATCCAGCATCTTGATGGTCATATAATCATGTATGTGTTTTATATCAACTTTTTAAAAATTATGTGTTAGATTCACTGAGTCTTTGTGTGTGTATGTGTATATATATAATTTCATGATGGTCATCTGGGACTAGACATTGTACAAAGTTGAAATGACAGTTTTTTTCATTAAGAGACATTTCATTTTGCTTTGGGACACAGTTGAACTAGGGGGGAAGAACCCTACTGGTAATATCAGCTTTTGTTTTATGCTTTGCTAGCTCAGGCCTATGTAGGTTTTATCCTTACTCTTAAAATTTGGCAAATACTCCAGGGATGGAATGGGAAAACTAAAGCCCACAGGCCAAATGGTCTGTTTTTCATTTTGTTTTATATTTAAAATCTTTTTTGACATAAGGTCTATTTGTTTATGTATTTTCTGGTGAATTTTTGACACTAAGATTACAAAGTTGAGTAGTTGCTATAGAGACCATATGGCCATGAAAACCTAAAATAATCACCACCTGGCCCTTTACGTAAAAGCTCTACCTCCCCTGTTTCAAGGCAGCTTATATCCTAAACTATAGGCTTTCTGCTTTCTCAATTGAATGCAGAAATAGGTCTCTTTATTCTATATGGGCTGGAAATGTAGAATTTCCAACACAGTGCAATCTCTAGTATATTTATTTAGTACTTAGCTCTATAGCAACTCTTACATTTAAGCCTCATAATATACAGTCAAGTTTTTAGCCAAGTCTTTAATAGGATAAAAAAAATCAGAAAAATTTTAGAGACCACTCTGTATAGTTTTCTCATTTTCAGTATACTTCTTCACAAATTCTGGAAATCAGCACCCTCACATTTCTGTTTCTATTTAAGTAGCTCAGCAATGGAGCTATTTTCCACTCAGCTGTCAAACCCCTCATTCTATTGTTAACTAATGCTATAGTATATAAGTCCAGTCTTATGTTTTTGCCTTTTCTCAAGAACCCAGGACTCTATCTATTGCACAATGCCTAAAAAAGGTCACCTTTTATATTTGCACAACAAATATAACTGTACTGCAATTATTTAAAACAGAGTAAACCCAGCATAATTACTGTATGTATGTGCAACTGAAGTCAACAATAATAACTTAATGTTAATTTATAAAATAGAAATGTGATAAGTATCTCTATAGTTAGTAAGAAGATTTGACTGTATGTTGTAGAAAACTTGTGTGCTTAGCTACTATCTTTGAACCTGCTAAACAACCTGTCAATGAAAAAAGAATCAAATTTGGAAAGTAATTTATAACACTACAAGAATTACAAGTAAAAATTATTGAAGAAAATATATTTAAAAGTAACAAAATATTGCTCTAGTCTTATTACATCAAATTTTCTCAGTGTTAAACTAGGTATATAAAACAGCGTAGTAACTTAGTCCATTTCTAAAAACTGTCTTGAAATTATATATAATAAGTATGTATTTACACTTCAAAAATTAATTCAAGATGCTAAATTTGACATTTGTAATAAAATATGTTTATAGTAATAACCAATTTAAATATGATAGGTGCTGAAACTAATCATTAATAATTGCATATTTTTAAAATTGTTAATTGTTAATTTGTTAAAGATTTGATAACATGGAAAGTTACAGCTAATGGAAGCAATTGTATGATTTAATTATATCATGATGTAGATTAAAATGACAAGACAGCTTTTGTTTTATATTAAGACAACATTTTCAACTTGATGGACAAAATTCAATTTAAGATTGCTATATTTAGCTTTTTCCAATACTCATGTGTGTCAATTAAAAACATTACATCTATAATCATCTTATGGAGTTAGCCTCTATCATGGACACTACAATCTTTAAAATGTTCTAGTACTAAAAATTAATTGTTTCTATATTTTAAGACCCATTAAAGTCTTTAATCTTATAGAATTATTAGCTATTGAAAGGTTCTAGGCCATATCAGCTCTAATTTGAATGTTTGAAGATTTTATACATTTATTCCTGAACATAAATTTTATAAATCTATAAAATTATGTAGAGATAATTTTTAAGAATTATCTAAACAATTCTTATAAGAGTTGAGAAAGGGTTTTTTTTTAGTTTATTTTTGTTTTTTCCTTGTGTCTTTTATTTTAGGAAAGGTCAAACTAAACTTTAGATTAGTAGTCAATATTTAACACTTTTAAAAATGATCTAACAATTAGCATATAAAATTACCAATAACTGTTTACCACAATACACAATATATTTTAGTATCCACATTTTACTATTTTCCATAAATATTTATGTACTCTTTAAATATCTTTCAAAATAGAAATTGGTAAAACAAATTTTAACTACATTTTTATAGATAAACAAGGTCAAATATTCCTACATAGCTCTACGTAATGTGGAAGTAATTTGTGGTACTAATTATAGACAAAAATGGCCGAGGAGGCTAGTCCCTGTAGACTTGGATCCTAGAAGTCTAGGCTCTAGTCTGACCCCCCTGACCACAGACTCCCAAGTGATCCCAGCATTGGGCTGTCCCACACACCCCTATACATCTGGTTAGCCCCAGCAATAAGTCAACCTACAGAGCTCTAGCTGTTAGGCAAACACAAATATACATAGCCTCCAAGCCAACCCCCCAGATCCAGGATCCAAATCTGTTCCTATAAATTCATATTCAATCCCTGCCAATCATCAGGATAGCCACTGTGTTTAGGCCATTCTCTATGGCTACTAGATTTATTAAACCCAGGGTTCAGCCTTGTTCCACAAAATACAGCTTCTGGATCTTTTTCAGTAAAGTTTGGTTCTAGGTCAGCCCCCATAGAAGGAGGCTAAAGGATAATCTCTATTAGACTTGGGCTTCAGACCTTTCCTCACAGATGCAAGCTCCAGGCCCACTCAAGCACAGGCCAGTCCTGTGGACCCAGGCTCAAAGCCCATCACAGTGGATTTCAGCACCAATCCCATCCCTGTGCCTATTTGATCTCTGTAAAATCAGGGTGAAAATAAACCCCAGTGTCATGTCAAATTTTGTGAACCCAATCTTCAGACCTGCTCCCATAAACACAGGATCAATGCATATACATATTTAGGTTTAGGCGCTCCACTAAGACCCAATAAATAAGTCATTGAACTGGATCCAGCTTGCAGCCCCATCCCCATGGACCTAAATGCCAAGATTATCCACCTGCTGATCTAACTCCCCCAGTTCAGAGTGATAACCTGAGGACTCTAGCACAAAGCATGCAGGAAAACCACACCACATGAACACACCATATTTTCTAAATGAGCATCCTGGTGTGTCCAGAATGAAGTAAGATTCTACTTCTTCAAATGTGCAGTCATCGATATAGGCATCAAGAAATATAAATGAAAGAGATATAATATCTTCAAAAGGACATAGTCTCCCAGTGACTGAATTTAAAGAAAAGGAGATAAAAAAAGGGGCCTGACAAAAATCCAAAATAGTTGCCTTAAGAAAACTCAGTGAAATTAAAGAATAAAAAATAAAATAAAATAAAAACAATCCCATGAAATCAGGAATACAATAAAGATCCAAAACAAAATTATTTGCCAAAAAGATTGAAATAAAAAAAAGAAATAAAACAAGATTATAGTGTGAAATAATACAATGAATTCAGTGGGCAAAACACAATGCCAAGCATCAACTGCATGATTGTTCAGGCAGAAGAAAAAAATTATGAACTTGAAAACAATTTATTTGAAAATATCCACTGAAGTAGAAAAACAAGAATGAAAAAGCATGAGAAAAGCTTATAGAATTTATGGTATGACATCAAATAATCAAATGTTTGAGTTATAGGAATTTAAAGAAGATAGAGAAAAAAAAAAAAAAAAGAAAAGAAAGAAAAAGAAAAAGTTAGAAAGAATATTCAAAGAAATACCAGCAAAAAAAGTTTCCAAATCTGGAAATAGAGATAAACATGTAGATACAGGAATGTTAATGATCTAAACAAGGTTACATATTACAATTAAGCCATCAGAAATTAAAGATGAAGAGATCTTGAAAGGAGCAAAAGAAAATACTCAAATTTCATATAAGGGAGTTCCAGTAAATCTGTCATTGGACTTCTCAGTAAAATTATTACAAAACTGGAGAGAGTGAAATGTATTCAATATGCTGAAGAGGGAGAAAAAAAAAAAGCCAGCCAAGAATACTACACCTAACAAACGTCATTCAAAAATGAAAGAGAAGATAAAAACTTTCCCCCAAAAAGCTGAAGGCCTCAATCATCACAAAACCTGTCTTTCAAGAAATTCTGAAGGAAATTTTTCCTTCAGAAAAGGATGCAAATTAGTAAGAAGAAAATAATGAAAGTATAAGAAAGTCACTGGTTAAATTAAGTATATAATCAACCTTAGAATGCAGTAATGGTGATATATAAAGCATTAATATTTTTAATGTGAAGATTAAGAGGTGAAATTAATAAAAATATAATACCTATAATTATTCATGAGAGATACAAAATATAAAAAAGATGTAAATTGTGGCACTGAAATCATAAACGGGGTATATGGAGGAAAGATATGGAGTGTGTGTATACAATCTAAACTAAGTTGTTAAGGGCAGTGCCTGTGGCTCGAAGGAGTAGGACACTGGCCCCATATACTGGAGGTGGTGGGTTCAAACCCAGCCCTGGCCAAAAAAACTGAAAAATAAATAAATGAAAATTAATTAAATTAATTAAGTTGTTACCTCAAAACAGCCTGTTATAATTAATTAATGTTTTATGTAAATCCCATGGTAAACATGAAGTAAAAACCTACAGTAGATAATGGGATATTTAAAAAGTAAGGAATTAAAGCATTCCAATTGAGAAAACTCCCTAATTACAAACAAAGACAATAAAGAAAGAAGAAAAAAAAAAACAAGGATCTATGAAACAACCAGAAAACAAGTAATAAAACATCATTAGGAAGTCTTTGCCAATCAGTAATTACTTCAAAGATACACAGAGTAAATTGTTCAGTCAAAGGATAAAGAGTGGCTGACTTTTTTTTTTTTTTTTAAAGCAAGACTCAAATATATTCTTTATCTAAGAGATTAACCTCACATTTATTAGACACAGAGTCAGAAAGTGAGGAATGGAAAATATGCTAGATGCAAATGGAAACAAAAAAGACCACAAAGACTTGTAGCTATCTTTATGTATATCAGATGAAAAGGACATTATGTTGGAAACTGTAATAAGAGACAAAAAGGTCATTACACAATGATCCATAGTTCAATTCATCAAAAAATATATTGTTTGTACATATTTGTGGATCCAACAATGGAGCACCTAGGTATAAAAAGCAAATATTAATAAGTCCAAAGGCAGAGATAGATTGTAATACAATAATAGTAGAACACTTTGATAACCCAATTTCTATAATGGACAGATTATGCATATAAAAAATGAGTAAGTAAACAAATGAGGATGAACCAACAGAAAAATTCTGGGAACATAAAAAACTAGAATAAACCAACCTTCTCAGGTTATCATGAGGTAGCTACCAAAGATAATTCTACCTATAAAGCTACACACTTAAAAAATTACACCTCATGATCAAGTAGGCTTCATCTAAGGGATGTAAGGCTGGTTTAAAATACGCAATTCCATAAATGTAATACACCACTTTTATTAAATCTCCTTGCTTATCTTTTTATAAATTTTTATTTCTTTGCTATTTTTTTGTTTGTTTTTTTGTTGAGACAGAGATCAACCCTATGCTCAAGACCATATGATCCTCTCAATAGATGCAGAAAAAGCATTGCATAAAATCCAGCATCCTTTTCTAATTAGAACACTGAAGAGTATAGGCATAGGTGGCACATTTCTGAAACTGATTGAAGCTATCTATGACAACCCACAGCTAATATTTTACTGAATGAAGTAAAACTAAAAGCTTTTCCTCTTAGAACTGGAACCTGATGAGGTTGTCCTCTGTCACCTTTACTATATTCAACATAGTACTGGAAGTTCTAGCCAACACAATTAGGCAAGACAAGGAAATAAAGGGAATCCAAATGGCAGCAGAGGAGGTCAAACTCTCCTTCTTTGCTGATGACATGATCTTATACTTAGAGAATCCCAAAGACACAACCACAAGACTCCTAGAAGTCATCAAAAAAATACAGTAATGTTTCAGGATATAAAATCAATGTCCACAAGTCAGTAGCCTTTGTATATGCCAATAACAGTCAAGAAGAGAAGCTAATTAAAGACACAACTCCCTTCACCATAGTTTCAAAGAAAATGAAATACCTAGGAATATACCTAACAAAGGAGGTGAAGGACCTCTATAAAGAAAATTATGAAATCCTCAGAAAGGAAATAGCAGAGGATATTAACAAATGGAAGAACCTATCATGCTCATGGATGGGAAGAATCAACATTGTTAAAATGTCTATACTTCCAAAAGCAATCTACCTATTCAATGCCATTCCTATTAAAATACCAACATCATACTTTCAAGATTTGGAAAAAATGATTCTGCGTTTTGTATGGAACCAGAAAAAAACCCATATAGCTAAGGCAGTTCTTAGTAATAAAAAGAAAGCTGAGGGGCATCACCACACCAGATTTTAGGCTGTACTACAAAGCCCAGTGGTCAAGACAGCATGGTACTGGCACAAAAATAGAGACATAGACACTTGGAATTGCATAGAAAACCAGGAAATGAAACTAACATCTTACAACCACCTAATCTTTGGCAAACAAAACAAGAACATACCTTGGGGGAAAGACTCCCTATTCAATAAATGGTGTTGGGAGAACTGGATATCCACATGTAGAAGACTGAAACTGGACCCACACCTTTCCCCACTCACAAAAATTGATTCAAGATGGATAAAGGACTTAAATTTAAGGGATGAAACAATAAAAATCCTCAAAGAAAGGATAGGAAAAACACTGGAAGATATTGGCCTGGGGAAAGACTTCATTAAGAAGACTGCCATGGCAATTGCAACAACAACAAAAATAAACAAATGGGACTTCATTGAACTGAAAAGCTTCTGTACAGCTAAGGAGACAACAACCAAAGCAAATAGACAACCTACACAATGGGAAAGGATATTTGCATATTTTGAATCAGAC
>CAUYPK010043513.1:0-33602 GCA_963574355.1 Loris lydekkerianus
CATTTCTCTGTGGTTTTGGTTGGAATGGAGATCTGTAAAGTCAGTCTACCGTGCTGCCACAACCAGAAGTCCAACACTTATAGCTTCTTTAAAAAGCCCTTCTGGGTCCTTTCATTTTAAGCTTCTTTCCAGGATATAGCAAAGGAGGGTAAATTGGAAGATCTAACATAACGGAAATTTCAAAAGCAGAGAATGGGGAGAGAAAACATGAGACTCTGGAATAATAAAAGCAAAGAAAAAAATTTTTCTTGAGTGAGTGAGTGTTGGTTTCCTTTTATTTTTCTTAAAGGGGTCACTATTTGGAAAGCTGAAGAATTAAGGAATGAAGAGGATCCGTGGATTGAAAGAAGCACAAGATTCAGCATCCATAGAATGGTGCTGTCAAGCAGTTCTATTCCCGGTCAGAATAGTACGGCATGAACTATATAAACTGGAAGATGGCATCATTGTTCCTAAGTTTTCACTCTTTGCCTCATGCCCTTTGCCTCGACTTTCCAGTACTTCCTACTAAAAGTGGAGTGTATTTCCCTCCCCACTGATGTTGGGCTTGGTCATGTGACTGTGTCGGCCAATGGGATATTAACAGCTAATGACATGAAGAGATGCTTGGAACGTATTTCCATGGAGGAGCTTGCCCCCTGTGCTCCTGCCTTTGGCAAGAGAAGAAGATGCCCCAGCTCCCCTGCTAGTTTAACAAGGAGAGGGGCTCGGAGTGCAGACCTGGATCCAATCGGAAGATTGTCAGTGCAGCACTTTTTAGATCAGCTGATCCTCAGCTGATTCCCAGACACAGGAATGGAACTAAATTACCCTTTTAAACCTCTGAATTTACAAGTGGCTCATTAATACAGCATGACTGTGACTAAAGTTGCTTAATATATATATTATCTCGGCAGATTTCACAATTCTGAGGTGGTCATCATCGCCCCATTTTACCGTGAAGGAATGCAAAGGGTCCAGGAAGTAATGCAACTTGCCCCGCCTCACACAAGAGTAAGCTCGAGAGGCTTGTTCTGTCTGTAAAACCTGGACTTTTAACTTCTGTATCAAATTGCTTCTCTGCGAATCTATGTGGGATAAATGGATGAATGAATGGACAAGTGAATAATTACCCATCCACTGGGGTCAAAAACATCAAATGCATTCACTCAAACTCACACTCGAGGCCTGACCACCATAAGGTCTGGGCACACTCATCAGTGTCCCCAAAGAGGCTCATTTTCCTTTTACAAGGTGTCTGCTGTACAAAGAACTTGTCCAGAAAATGAATCCCCTTCATGCCAGGAAAACAAAAACTTTTCATCACCCTAGAGTGGAAAATAACCACAACCTGTCTGGCTCCTTGGCATGCCAAAGATCTTCATGGTCCAGCAGATGGTGTCACGGATGTGACCTCCCCAGGTTTGCAGTGGGCAGTTGACAAAGCTCTCATCTAAATGGAGGACACAGAGGCCCACAGCTGATCCACATCTTGATGCCAGGTACCTAGCACCTGGCAGAGAACTGTTTGATTGGTACAGCTTCCCAGTCACAACCAATGGAACTCTAAGTAATGAACTGCCTTGTCCTACTTTGGGTGGGCACAGGCAGACTATCCGAGAGGCTACAGAGGTTTCCCTGTTCCAGTGGGAGAAATAAAGATGTTCAGATCTTTATCCCTTCCCCTTTCATCCCTCCCCCTTTGATCTGGCATCTCAAAATAAACTGAAATAAAATTGATGGTAGAAGTAAAATACTTGAGATTTAGATTCTATTTGATTCCACAGAATATTTTAAAATTTATTTCCAATGCAGCAGGAGAAAAAAAAAAAAAAACAGAAAAATAATATGAAAATTCTATTTAGGGAAGAATCAACACAAACAGCTAATAAACATATGAAAAGATGATTGGTCATACTGATAATTTAAAAAATGCAGATCAAAACAATAATGAAGTATCATTTTTCCCCCCATTAGGTTGTTAAAATGGAAAAGCTTGATAATTTCCAGTATTTGTCCATAGGGAAGGGGCCCTCACATATACTGTTGATGGAGCCATCCACTAGTGAAACTTTTTTTTTTTGTAGGGCAATTTGGCAATATCCAATAAAATTTAAAACTTTTTGGCCCATCCATTCTATTATTAGAAATTTACTCTCTGCTTATACTCCCCCAAATATGCCAAGATAGATATATGAGTTTACTAAAGAGTTATCTGTAATCTCAAAAAATTAGTACCTGTGAACAGAGGCAGAGAACGAGGTTAACAATCTATGGCACATTCAAACAGTGGGGGCTGGGCAGCAGTTATCCAGAGAGGTTTGTTCGGTGGGGACTGGTGGTCTAATACCTCCCAACTATGTTGTCAAGGGAAAAACACAAGGTGCAGGACAGAAGATAAAATAACACTTTTGGTATAAATAAAACACGATTCTAAACTTTTTTTTTCCTGGAGGAATAACAAGAAACTCTCAACAGTGGTCACCTGTGGAGAGAGGCAGCTGGGGGCTCAGGTGAGCCACGTGTTCCATCATCTCCTTCAGGGCTCTTTGTATTTCCTGACCAGGAACATCTAGTTCTTCTTCTTCTTCTTCTTTTTTTTTTTTTTTTAACATTAACAGAAGTTATTTAAGCAATGAGATTAAAGGCCATTTTTCTTTTCTTCACCCTCACATGCATTAAAAATCTGATAAATGTCCCAACGTTATTGTAAATGTGTTCACATTCAGGAGAGTCTCACACACGAGTGGAAGCAGCCCGTGTGTGGAAGAGGACCCGGCAGGAAATATTTTTTGAATCACCCTAGTGGGTTTCTTTGGCAAGCCCAAGTTGTTCTCTTCTGGAGATAACCAGAAGAAAAAGAAGAAACGGGTTTGGGAGGTGGAAGGAGAAAGTGGAAGTACCGGGAGATAGTCTCATGCGAGCCTCGAAAGCCACCAGGGGACAGAGGCCAAGTCTGCCAGTGCTGCAAGGGTGTCCTGCACCTTGCAGATGACAGAGAGTGGCAGGGACCTCAGGACAGCTGTGGGAGGAGCCCAGTGAGAGGGTCCCACTGAATTCGAGGGGCATAAGCAGCAGCCCCATGGGTGACTGGAAAGTTCTGACAGCTACTTCAGAGGGGTGGACATGACACAACTCTCCCCACAGTTAGGGAGACTGAAGAAAAAAAAAAGGTGCCTGCTTTTTCATCCCAAGTGGCCAAGTTTATTTTCCATGGGACGCTAAGCTACAGAGTACGGGCAACCGCCGTCCCCTGTACCACCCAGCACAGTACTGCTGTACAGTAGGATCTGTTTGTGGGACCATGTGCTCAGGCTGTCCTCTCCTATTCCTGACAACTTTATCACATTTCACATGGGGCCCTGCCAAACTGCAGCCAGGTACTCTACAGAGCCTGAAGTCTGCTAGCAGAAGTTACTTATGCATGCAAAGAAGTTCAAAGAACTCCTCTGGGAAAGCCTGACCTATTTCACCAGTTAGGTGATATCTAAGCAATAAAGATTCATTTGACTCTATTAGATCAAATGTAAAAATAAAATTAAAATTAATTACAAATGACAGCATACAGCTCCTTGCAAAAACACCTTTGATATGCATTCAGCACATCGAATGGTTAAAGTTAGGGAAAGCAATGAGGTTTCAATTATCCCAGCTACTGGCAGAAAGAGATAACATGGATAAAAGAAATCCACAGATAATCAAAATTAGATATCCTTTATTCTTTTTCTCCATTTCAACTTCATTCCTAACACACTCTTGTGAGGACTTCTAAGGAAGGCTCACATTTGTTTAATCTTGTCTTCTGTCCTTTTCTACTGAGGCAGAGGTAGCCTGCCCGGAGGACTTCCCGCATGTCAGAACAGAGCTGGCCTGGGTGCCTGTGTTTGCTCCTCCAGCTCCTCTCTCTGCCCTTTTCTGTGTCCTGGAAGGTTGACCTTCTGGGTGAGATCAGTGCTACCCCTTTCCCTCTGATTCTAGTTGTGTTTAGCCAATGGGAGGCACCAGCCTCAGAGGACAGGAGGAGAGAGAGGCCGAGGTATATAGTTTCCTGCTGGGCTGTGGGTTAGTGTTGGCTTCTTCCTTCTTCCTAAAGCCACGACTCCTCTACTCTCCCTCAGTAACTACCTCCAGCCCTTCCCACTGAGGCCTGGAGGGTGGGAATTGTCCCCTACTGTTGCTCATCCTATGTGGAGACTTTCCCTTAGTGGTTTCCCCCAACTGTGCCCTTCTTTAAACCCTCCTCATTCACCCCATTTGAGCATGTCATAAGTTTCTCACCCTTACCATTTATTGTTTAATTGAATGTCGTCATTTTCCAGGCCAGTAGAGAGCCTCAGAGAGATGACTGATTTGCCCACACCACTAAGGAATTGGCAGAACAGAATCCCAAGCCATGACTGCCCGACGTTAAGGCTTGGAGATCTGACAACTTGATTCCATCACTGAGAATACACAGTGACTGGTGAGAATTTGCAAATGGTGCCAAATGCAAGAGAACCAAATGAAAGGATCCAGAAGGCTGCGTCCTTAAGACCGTCCATGTCAGGTTTGTCTACGTCTGTTAGGAATCCTGCCCTTTTTATCAGTGACTTCATCTCTTGAATTCCACCTCCTAACCTGCCCCCAGATGTGGCTCCTGGACCCTGAACCATACATGGGCCACCTTCAGATTTCATGGAGATATAGGACTTCCTAGGGATGGGGTTTGGCAGCAAGGGGAAAACTCAGTTCTGTAACTAACCAGTCCTCTGTGACCTTATTCATCTCTTCATGTGGTCACTGTACAATTCTAAGGGCCTGGGGAGTGGCCCAGATGAGCAGCGCATGGCAGGAAATCTGCAGAGCTCACAGTGTGACCACAGTGGATGGCACCTTACTTAGCCAGGATCAGTGGTAAATGCTTCCTGGAGAAAGCAGCCCTTGAGCTGTGTTTGAATAAGGAGGGTACAGGACAAGTTCAGTGAGTGACAGCAGGGGCCTTCCAGGCACAGGAGGTGGCCAGAGCAAGAGCTCAGGGCCAGCTGAGTAGCCTCCCAGTCTGATACACCACTTCTTAAAGAACTTATTTAAAAATTCGTAAGTAAAGAAAATAGTTCAGTGAAGCCCTGTAGACTCATCACTCAATTCCTTAATTTCTTCCACTTTTAGGTCTAGATTGGACCTAGTACCTGGAGCTCACCAAGCCTGCTGGTGCAAAGGTCCTTAGCTCAAGGGAAAGGACACCAGCCATGGTGCTTCCTGGAGCCTGGGAGAAGTGATGGCAAGCAAATACTGATCCACGTGCACTGTGGAGACAGAGAGGGCAAGGGGCCCACAGCTCACACGATACAAGTAATAAACTAGAAACAGTCGACACATATCTTTACACATGGGCTGGCAGTTTCTGAAGTAAAAGAGAAAAACACAGGCTCCCAGCACAGGTCAGGCAGAATCTCCATCTGACCCATTTTCAGGGCCACTGCACGTGCTGTTCAGAGGGGAACGTTTCAAACTGAACTTGAGACCAAAGAGCATTCCAGCTCCACACATGCTATCATTAAGAATCATCACAGATAATGTGGTTTTAATTAGAAGGGTTGAGATCCTGGCAAACGTTCAAAAGGCTTGCCATCTGAGAATCCAACAGCGTCGTGGGTGTGAACAGGCTGCATAACGTGAGCCTGCTCAGGCGGAAGAGTTCAAGTCTTCCTCCTGCAAGCACCTGCAAGGTGAGGGCATCACTTGATCCCTGGTGCAGACCGGGCGGATGGAAAATTTGGTATTATCCTCCTTATTTTACTAAAGAAAGGAGACAGAAGTTTGGTGGTCACATGCTGAGTGAAAAGAGGTTTAGAGTCACACAAACAAGCTTCTATCAATTACTGATGAGGAGTCCTTGGACAGATGCATGACATTTCTAAGCTTTGGTTTTGTTACATGCAAAGTGGAGACAACTACACCTACATTCTGCAGGGCCATCCAAAGGATTAAGTGAATTAATGTCCCTCCACAGCGGGACAGGTGTTCCAGCACACGCTGGCTTCCCTTTCCCTGCCTCCCAGCTAGCAGGCAATTGGGGCCTCCAGCAAACCTGTCCCCCTTCAACTGAGAACCAGGATAGAGCTTTATTTCACAAGGGTCAAGTTCGTAGTAAGCAAAAGTGGCCTTGATTGTAATATGTCCTGTTTCCAAATGCAAGATGTTTCCTGCCTGCAACTCTAAATCCTCTTAGCCTCCTGCACCAGGGAATCTTTACTGACAGAGAATCCATTAAGTACCAATAGATGGCTGGGCTTCTGAGCACATCATGTAAGCCCTGTCTGCTAATGGAGCCAGGGCTTAGGTGAATGCAGTTATTTCAACCAGGGAGGCTCAGGCAAAGCTGTTTGTCTCTCTATAAGGAAGTGTTCCCTCACCGGCTCCCTGGCTCGCTAGGGCGATGGGTCTGTCATTTGTTCATGCACGCCGCCCACTTCTCCAGGCGGGTGAATCATCTTCATGCTCATCTGAAGGGAAACAAGCCCAAGATGAGTAGTCTGAAACTGAGTTTCTGTCCTATCTCCACCACCTATGAAGCCGTGTGGCCAACAATGACTTCTTGACTTCTCTGGTCCATTCCAAAATGGTGATGATCTGATTTATTTGGTTGACAAATACAGACCATCCACAGTGTGCTAGGACATACACTCAGTGTTAGGTGTACTTACAGTTCTGAAAGGAAATCCTAGCACAGAAGTAGTTGGCAATAAGGGGGATACTGCTTGGCACAATGGAGGGTTTGCTCAGACTACTTTGCACAGCTTGGCTGAGAATCAAGTAAGGTACAGGAAGTAAAGAGTAAGCTACTGCTCAAAAGTAAACGAGTATACATTCATCTATCTGTGCGTCTACCCATTCATACACTCTTTCATCCACCTATCCACCCAATTCAACAAGAGATATTTATTAATTGTCCATTATTGTGCCAAGTCCTAGGTAATAGACAAACACCAATGAACAGAATATATAAAAATTCCTGCCTTCCTGGAACTTCCATTCCAGGGAAATCCATCCATCCATCCATTTATCCATCCATCTCTAGGTACATGAATTTGATCTCCAAGTATCGATCAGACACCTACTATGTACTCAGCAGTACTCTAGGTACTAAGAGGGTATTAAAAGACATAAAAATTCCCAAGGACTTAATTTTGTTGTCATGTACTAGTCACCCAAAATGGGTTGGCACCACCTTGCCTACAGACAAGATCCCTGGGTTCCAAGCCATCCCTTCCCTTTAGGGGGCCGTTTCTCAGACCCACCTGTTGAATAGCTCTGTGATGTAGGAAATAGTTAAAAACCAAATTAGTGGGACAAACCAGGCACCACCCTCTGGAAGGCTGTGGCCAACTGGAGGGGAGGACCTTTATGTGGAGAGTCACAAATTTTTTGTGGACTGAACAAATCTATGCACTGGTGAACACCATTTTCTCATGTGAGAGTGGATACTATTGTGACAAATTATGACTTCACTCAGGGCATCAGTGAAAGACAGTAACTTTCAATCATGACTTAACATCGGAGGTGGGACCAGGGTAATGGGGACACCAAGGATGAATGCTCAGGAGGCACTCACTGCTGAGTGCCACCCTGCTGGGGTGTGAGCGCCGCTTTCCATTTCACTCCTGGGTACCTCACTTCGTCTTGTCATCAGCACCATCACAAAGGAACCCTTCCACGAACACATCCTCTCCACCTAGAGATGTGCTATGTTGTATACAGTATCTCCCTTAGCTTTTACAATAACCCTATGAAATAGATCTTAATTAGTTCCATTTTACAGAAGAGTACACTGAGGCTATAGAAGGTAGAGAATTCACCTGGGGTCATATAGTCATGAAATCCATGGGACCCAGACTTGTCTGTTTTCTGACCACAGAATGCACCCAAGGGCAGAGAGTCTGCCTTATTCCCCCTGTGGCCCAGAATGCAGTGGGAGGAGCCCGGAGCTGATATATACTCCTCCCCTGACAGGACCCCTCCCAGTGTCAGCTCAGGGCTCTCCAAAGACTGCCCCTTGTCCTCACCAGAGGGCCTCTCACTCCCCCTGAGCACCACCTACTTCTAATACAGATTGGCCCAAGGTTCTTCACAGGACCCAAAGCCAGACAATGCCAGCCCCATCCCCACCCCCAGCCATCCCGTTCCCCTCTCCCTAAGCTTCTTGATCAAAGGGACACCTGGGCTATGAAAAATGATGTTTCCTGAACCTTGATATTTTTTCTTCTTGGAAGCAGAGAAGAAAAGAAAAAGGAGAAAATGAGGCGATTTAGAGAGAGCAGCCAAATCACTTTGTAATAAGCTGGGTTCTAAAGTGGCTGTAATTGAATGACAATTTGCCATGAGGCACAGGGGCCAGTGTGCCTGTTTGCCTTGATCTGGCAGATCCACACGGGTGGCTGTCTTATGGGTAATTTCTGACATGAGATGTGTAGATTGGACACCGTGTACAGAAAGCTCCCTGGATAATTCCTCCCTCACTGCTGAACGGCACCCTGGCCCTGAGTCCAGGCATAATGCAATACCTGGTGATGGACCTTCATATTAAAGCCCAGCTGACCTAACAGAACTGCCTTCAGGTTTCAGGGGTGGGGAAAGCTCATAGAATTCATCCCCACAAACCTGCACCAATTCCTGTGTCAGGGACCATGGAAGGGACTAAATCTGTCCCCACATTTTCCTTCATTTAATGTTCACCGTGATCCCATTAAGTGCTAGGGGAAAGGGCACAGGTTTCTTTTTGGGGTGATGAAAATGTCCTAAAAACTGACTGGCTTGGGTTGGTTCTGCTCCCCACCCACTATCAGCTGTACCTGGAGCTCCATGTTAGGTGCTATGGTTCTGGACTTAGACCATTTAAAAAACACAGATTTTGACAAAATAAAGCCAGCCGGTGTCTTCTTCCTCCACAGCCTCTCAGATTTCTTCCCTGACCCCCAGAGACAAATACTAGGGCAGGCTCCCGTACCTCAGACGAAAGATGCTGTGCTGCCAATATTTTGTCTCTAATAACCTTGGATGGATGGAGGAAGTCATATGCATGGGGTCCATGGGGACTTCAAAGGGGCCTGCAGGGGATCATGAGATAACAGCCCTGTAAGGATTTTATGTTTTCAAAAAATAGCCTTTGGGATAGATTACTTTTTCTTGAGGCAGAGACAGTGTGATGGGAGACAAAAGCCCCAGAGCCAGGAATCTGATGATACATGGCCTGAACCTTCTACAACACCATGGGTCTCAGATATGCACTTGCCTCTGGAAAGTGTTGGAGGCTCAGTTTTCTCACCCCCCAAAATGGGGCCAATAACAACACCTGCCTCCCTGCACTGCTGCTGTGGACGGTTTGCCTGGGCTCTTCTGCGTGTTCACAGAGACCAGCACTGATCTGACACTCCAATCTGGACTTCTCTTTGAAAATTACCAGATTCAACAAAAAACATCTGGCTTAGGGCAGGGAGCCCCCAAGGAAGTAGACGCCAGCTCTGATGATTAAATTACTACTACCCCTGGCTAGAACTGAAAACAAATTTTATAAGTGTAAACGGCTCATTCCATCCATTTCCCCTAGCGCTTTGAAGATCAGTCCCTTTCCCACCCCCACACAACAGCAAGAAGAGATGCTTCGGAAATGAGATCTCAAGATGGAACTCTGAAAACAATTTTAAAAGGAATGTGCAGCCCAGCGAGGGGTAGAATGGCTTGGAGAAGCAGCGTGGTATATTCTGTTTAAAGAGCAAAACTTAAATTCAAATCTCAGCTATGCTGAGGCTGGCTGTGTGATCCTGGACAAGTTACCTAACATCTCTGAATCTTTTAAGTATCTCAGCTATAAAATGGGGGATAATGATAAATACATAGAAGGATATCTTTGAAGAATAAGTGGGATGATACATAAATGTGGCTAATACAGACAGGGTTTAGTAAATAGTCACTGAATTGAATTGGATCCAGGCATGCTCTCTCTCCCCTCCCCAGCACCTCTGGTGAAAGCTCAGCTTTTCTAGCCCTCCCTGACCACCTGCCCAGCACAACATTCTTTTCCAGTGGGCTCAATGGCAAAATGAAGATAGAAAGCATTTGGCCAGACCACAGATCTCATTAACTCCCATGTCTCTCCATCTGCTATCTATCAGGAACCCACTGCAAGGAGGCAGGTGACCAATGAAAGCCCTCCTGTTTCCCTTTGTCTCTGAGCCAGTGTGTAACAGTGCAAAGCTGTTCACAACCATGGGTCCCTGTCAGGGCTCCACACTGGCCTTATGATTCGTAGCAAGAGCAGGGGCTCTGCCGGGCTCAGGAAGAGGAAGCTGAATTCACAGCCAACTGAGAGGCAGCAGCTGGGCCCAGCTGGCCTCGACTGCAGGTCAAAAAAAGGGTCTCAAAACCAACAAATGGGCAAATGGCATGGTAAACACGGTGGCATTAAGGAAGTCATTGTTTGCAGCACAGAAATCTACGATTCAGATGAGTTTTTTTTTTTTTTTTTTTATTACTGAAGGCTGCAGAAAACATTGCTTGATTTATACAAGTGAGATCAGTACTCTGGTTATCCCAGACCATGCCACTTACAGAAAGTCAGGTACAAAGAGGCCGTTTAGACAGTAAATGCTCAATAAATGGGAGCTATCGTCATTGCATGAAATGTTTGCTGAGAACTCCTTTATGCTTCTTGCAGGTGTGACATGGGTTTGCTTCTTGCTTCTGAATTTCTGGGCAGCCAATGGGAAGCAATAAACATGATTAGTTTCACAACTCCCAATGCCTGCAAGTAACCCGGTAACCCAGAATGAACACCACTGTTACTGGTATTAAAACTGGAGAGAAATAATATCTTCTGTAGGTCCCTCTAGAACAGACCTTGTATAATGTGAAGAAAAAGGCATTCAGTAATATCCCAACAGGAAATGCAAGGGGCTGAGTTCCTGATGTTGAGCATGGCCCATCCTTGTCAGTATCTGATGGTAAAAAAAGGGCTACCCCTTTCCCTGAGATACCAAGGTGGTGGTAAAACAGGGGTGGCGCTTTGCAATCCCAAGCCACTGGGGCCCCACATCTATCTTTCACATGTTTTATCACTGGAGGAATTAGAGTATTATTAATCAACCAATCAGTCAAATCGGTCTTATTGCCATTAAAAAAGAGAAAGTAAGCTTTATTTATGCAATTATAAGATATTTAAAAAACAAAGGGATTATTATTAAATCTTGAGCCTGGCAATCTTCCCAGAGTGGTAAACCGACAAGGGCTTTGTTCTTGAAGAGGCAACAGTTATAGATCTCTATCTTCTGCTGCAGACCTTGGCTCAGGGAGTGTCTCCTGAATGTTTGGGGAAGGCTTGGAGGGCCCCCTTTGGAGAAAGCTTCAGGGAGTTGGGGGTTAGGAGGCTGCAGTTTCCCAGCTAATAATATCAGAAATTGAACAGAAATCACTGCTTGGGGTTTTTACAACATACTGGGACCCCATTCCTATTTCAGATAAACTGAATCAGAATCTCTGAGGGTACGGTCCTAAAACAGCATGTCTGAAAACTGTGCTAGGTGACTCTAGAACACAGCAGAGGCTGCAAACCAGGACCTGGATGCCTCCTAACTCTCTTCTTCCTTTGTTCTTGTCAACCCTTGGCCTTTCAGGCATCCAATTGGATGAGCTTGGATTCTCAAATGCAAATATCTGCAGATTGCCCACAGGTAATCTAATGTGTTGCTCAACTATTTTGAGACTAAGCATAACACCAGCTAGGTGAGGTCATTTAAAAATACACGGTATCAGAAAAATTACATGGCACGTGCATTCTACAGGCTCCCATTTGAGACCCTGACAAACAGAGAGATCCCAGTTCCCTGAAGAGCAGTGATCCCCAACCTTTTTGGCACCAGGAACTGGTTTCATGGAAGGCAGTTTTTTCACACACTCAGGTGAGGAGGATGATTTTGAGACGATTCAAGTACATTACATTTATTGTGTATTTTATTATTATTACCTTGTAATATATTATAATGTCTTATTACAAGGTAATAATAATGGAAATAATTATGCAACTCACCATGATGCATAATTAGTGGGAGCCCTGAGCTTGTTTTCCTGCACTGAGGCGATCCCAGCACAACCCTCATGGCCTCAGCTCCACCTCAGATCATCAGGCATTGGAGTCTCATGAGGAGCATTGACTGAGATCCTCTGAATATGAGGTTTACAGTAGGGTTCACACTTCTATGACAATCTAATGTCCCTGCGGATCTTGCAGTAGGAGGAGCTCAGGCCAGTGATTTGAGTGGCTGTAAATACAGATAAAGCTTCAGTGGCTCACTGCTCACAGGTCACTCACCTCCTGCTGTGCAGCCAGTTCCTAGCAGGCCACAGACTGGTTCCGGCCCACGGCCCAGGGGCTGGAGACCATAGCCGATGGCTAGCTCACGGGCCATTAATGCATGCAACTGTATGCTTCTCGTTTCTTGTTTGTTCACGTCAGAAGCCCCAGGCACACAGTGGCAATCAGTAAATGCTGAGCGTGTGAACGACTGAGTGAGCAGGTGGGCTCCGACAGCTCTGGATTCTTCAGTTTGATGTCATGTAATAGAGAGTGTAGGACTCTGGGCATGTACTGTCCCATTCTGTAGCCGCCAGCCACGTGTGACTATAGAGCCCTTCAAACGTGGCTAGTCCAGAGTGTTAAATACATACCACATTTCAAAGAGTTAGCATGAAGGTAAGAATTTAAAGTTTTTATGAACAAATTTTTACATTGATTACATGTTGAAATGATAATATTTTGAAAACATTTGTGTGAAAAGATGTGATTAAAATTAATTTCACCTTTTTTTTTTTTCATTTTTTAAAAGGCAACTACCAGAAAACTTAAAATATATTTTTGTTGGAATGTGCAGCTCTGAGTCAGTTTGCTTTCGTCTGGTTTCCATGTCATCCTTGGGTGTGGTTTCTTTTTAACATTTCTCTCCCACCAATAAACTCTATCCTCTCTTCTCCTCTCTTTCTCATCCTCTAGGATTATAACACAATGGCATGGGAGGCGGGAGGGAGCAAAGATTCAGATTAACAACCCAGCTTTTCTGTAGGCCTGGGAAGATTGGCTATTTCTTCCCATCTCCCACCCTCTCTCTGCCTAGGGTGTGTCTCCTTGTAAATGGCCACTGTGCCAGCTGCCTCCTCCAGAGATCTCCACCGTCTGATCCCCTTCCCATTTCATACTTGGGGAACTCTCATTCATTCTTCAAGACCCCAGAATAAACACCACCTCCTCCGTGACCCTTATTTCTCAGGTGGAGTGAGCAGCAGCCCCATTCGCCTCTTCCTTTGTGGAGCTCTTATTGCTGTTGCGATGCTTCTTCCAGGAATGCTTGTAATCTCTTTCTTTCTTTCTTTCTTTCTTTCTTGCTTTCTTGCTTTCTTGCTTTCTTGCTTTCTTTCTTTCTTTCTTTCTTTCTTTCTTTCTTTTTCTTGAGACAAAGTCTCACTTTATCATCTTGAGTACAGTGCCATGGCATCATACCTCACATCAACCTTAAACCCTTGGGCTCAAGTGATCTCTTGCCCCATCCTCCCAAGTAGCTGGGACTACAGGTGCCCACCACAACGCCTGATTAGTTTTTCTGTTTTTAGTGGAGATGGGGTCTCTCTCTTGCTCAGGCTGGTCTTGAATTCCTAAGCTCAAGTGATCCACCCTCCTCAGCCTTCCGGAGTGCTGGGATTACAGGCGTGAGCCACCGGCCCGGCCAATGCTTGTGATCTTTTAACCAGGTCTCTTCCCTAAGACTTTCTGCGTACAGGGTTGGTCTACCCTTCTCCGTGTTCCCAATGCCTGAGTCCAGATCTGACATATGCTTAGTATGTGCTGGATAAATGGATGGATCTCACTCATCAAATGAAGTACCTTTATTTATCTTCTTTCTTTCAACAAATATTTACTGAGTCCCTACTATGTATCAAGCATACACAGGGAATATTGCAATGAGCAGAACACCCACGAATGCCTGCTCTCACAGCGCTTCCCTGCTCGTGCCAGGAAGTGCCTTGCACCATCCTGATGCCCAGATGAATGTTCACAAATGCTGTTGCTTACGAAGAGGAGTAATGGGGACAGGAGGGGCCGCTGTGCCCTAGAGCCCACCCTGCTGAGAGACACAGGCCCTAGTCTTTGTTACTTGCCTCACCAGAGACTTCCTTAAGAGAATCTTTACCACCCTCCACTTACACTACATACTCAAGAGTTTAAGAGGTGCCATAACAGTGTGACAGCAGGTATTTATTGGTTCTGATAAAGACAGAGGTGGCTCTGAATTGACCAAAGCATGACTTTTCACTTTTCTTACTACATGGCAATAGTAATCACGGAGATTGCTAAGACTTTCAGAATCATCTAGAAGAGTAACCATAAAAATCAAATTGAAGCCATTGCATTCATTAAATAAAAGATCATTAAATAGAAGGACCTCTGCTCTTCAGTACCACAGAGTTTTATGGGAGAGGCAGGCATATACATAAATCATGAGATACAGGCGAGGTCGGGATGAAGGCTACTGTCACCAGCAAGTGGGTGTTTTGGATGCCACCCTGGGCCCGGGCAGCACCAAGCTCCCCATCTCTCCTCCACCACTGCTTTCTCACCAATCTCTGTGACTGAGCCCACCTTCCATCAAAGTCTCCCCACCAGAAATGGGGAGCCATTCTTGTCGCCTTCCACTCTCTCTTCCACCATCCATGTGTGATCAATCACAAACCTTGTCAGTTCACTTCCTAATCTTCTCTCTAACCTATATGTGTTTCTCCATCCACATCCCAGCAGCGAAGTCCAGCCCACAATTACCACAGGCCTGGGCTTATTGCAAAGCCTTCTTGCCCATCTCCAGTCTCAGTGGGTCTTTTCTCGACACAGTCCCCACTACCACCCCACCCACCCCACACAGAGGCTACCTAGCGTGTTCAGATCCAAAGATGAATGATCTGGATTCATCTGGATGAATAAGCTGATAAGAGTGTCAAAAGTGCCTCTTTTGACTACTCAGCTCCTAGTTCTTAGCCTGAGACTGTGGAAGGATGAAGGTGATGCTGGGTAAGACCTACAGAATGCTAGAGTATAGTGTAGGTGTTAAGTTTTGAAGTCAGATACACCTGCCTTCAAATCTGAAATTGGTCACTTTCTTGCTTTGTGAACTATGGCAAACTACTTACCATGTCTGGTTCTTGATTTCCTCATCTGTAAAATAGTATAATCATTATCTACCTCTGTAGTATAGACTCACTCAAACCTATATGCTATATACCATAGACAATAATTACATATATACATTGCACTTAGCCCAGTATTTGGCACATAACTAAATTCTTTACAAGTTGTAGTTGGCTGCAAAGAATAAAGATTATTCACAGAAAATATTTGCCTCCTTAGGGAAAACTCAGATTCCCATAGAACCCAGGGTCCTGCTCCAGCTAAAACACTTCATTACTGGAAAGTTCCAGATGCCAGTCTAACCTCTAAAATGGTGGGTGTTTTTGACTGTGCTGAGATAACCTAATCCCCTTCTAAAGTAACTGTGATGGAAAATTCTTTCCATTCCTATCATGTGAGTGCCAGGAATCCCCCACATTTTTAGGCTTTGAGCTCTTCTTACCCATGTAAAGAAAGAAATACAGTAAGTTATAAAATTCCCAGTGTTCAAGAGGGAAAACTAAATTGTTTAGAAAAGGTACAAACAGTCCCAGCCTTGAGACCAGAAAGAACTTTTTCCACTCAAAACTCAAAGAGAAAATTTGGGGTAACACAGGAATCAGCAAATTTTTTCCTAAACAGCCAGGCTGTAAATCACTCAGGCTTTGGGGGCTCTGTGATCTCTGTTGCAACTACTCGACTCTTCTGTGCCACAGCAAAAGTAGCCCATGGAGTAAGGTATTAAAGAATCATGTCTGTATTTCAATAAAGCTTTCTATTTACAAAACAGCCAGCGAGTCTGCAGTAAACTAACCCTGGTGTAAATATATGCGTGACTACAAAAGTTTTGAGACAGACCATGTTATGGTCCAGTATTTCAGTTGCAAGAAACATAGCCGACAGCATCTTTTCTGATTCATCCATACAAGTTGCACTTCACTTGGCTTACCAGTGTTTCTGGGAGGGCTTCATTTGTTTCCATCTGTGTAGATTTTATGTTTCTTGATTCTTGCATACCTCAGACTTTTGTAATGACCCACATACAATGAACCACATTCCAGCTGCCTGATGTTCGACAAGTCACTTCATCTTTTGAACCTTACTTTCCTGTACCAAAATATGAGAGTTTGGGCCATGAGTGAACCAAATGAAATAAAATATGGACAATCCTCATTATTCATGGATTACCTACTCACTAAAATATATCTGTAACCCTAAACTCAATACTCTCACGGTTATCTGTGACCATGTGCAGAGAGGTTAAAAATTTGAGTCACCAAGATATGACTTTCCAGGTGAGGTTGAAAAAGCAATGTTTTGCCTTCTGATTGTGCAAACAAGTGTCCTTCTGGTAACCTATGCAGAATCACATTTTTCACATTTTTATGCTTTTTTGGTGACTTCACTATTTTAAATGTCCACCAAACACAGTGCCAAAGTACAAGTGTTCTGAATGCAAGCAGACTGCAATGGAGAAAATGCGTGGAGAGATGAGAGTCATTCAACCTGACTTAGTAGCTCTACTGGCTGTGAGTTCAACGTCAATGAATCAAAAATACCTATCATTAAATAAACGAGGTGCCTTTAAACAGAAATACTCATGAAACTAGATGATGTATTAGTGAGTTGATGAAAATGTTGTGACCTGAGGCTCATAGGAATCTAAACCTCCTTTTCCCCTGGGAACAAAGGCTCAGTATTCACACCTAGTTTATGTAACACAGCTAGTGTGAAAAATGAGCATCACCTGCACACAAATGTGTCCAAAGGAGCAGCTGACAATAACACTATTCTCAAATACCATATTGAGGGTTCCGTAACAATGATATGACGACGCTATTACGACTCATCACAACACTCTCATTTGCTTATGCTACAATAATGCTACTGCTAATTATCCTATTAGTTTTATTCTATGTGTGTTTTTTAACAAGAGTGCTGTGCTGTATTACTATTATTAAGTGGTTGTATCCAGAGTCAGCCAGAGAACTTGGCCACTGTTTCTTTTCCCCATGACTTCCTGAAGAGGAAAAGACAAAAAACAAAAAGAAAAACAAAGCCTTCCTACAGACTATCTCCCAGGGGGTTCTGCAAACAGAAAGCAGACACTCTGGAGCAGGGTGTTTGGGGTGAAGATCGGGGCAGCATCTTCTAGGAAGGGAACAAGGAGCTGTAGCTGGTGGGGCCTTCCCCTGCCTGGGTGAGAACAGGGCACTCTCCCCTGGCCCCCCTCACCATGCAGGCTCTGAAAAGCCATTCCCTCAGTTCCTTGCTGCCCTAGTTAAAATGCCAGCCTGGTATTTATTTGTTTTCTCCCAGACAGATGCCAATTACAGGAGGCTGGGGAAAGAGACAATGGCCCAGATCTGATTGACAACGGCTGCCGAACAAGGGGCCTCTGTGGCATGTTTAATGAAAAGGCAACTGTGGTTTTATTTCATCTATTTGATTTTAGAGTGTCGTTTATAAAAACAATTCAACCAGCAGGATTAACTGCTCCTGGGCTTCCTCTTCTCCCTGCGGCTCTGTGGATGTCCTGCTGTCCCCTTCCTCCTCCTCTCCACCTCTGCTCCCAGCGGGTTCGTTTCCAGACTCCTGTGGGGCCACAGGGAAGCATAGACCTGCACACAGACCCAGGCTGTGACTCCCCAGTGTCCCTGGAGTTGTCCTCATGGCCCCACCCTTCAGGCCAGCACCTCCTGGTCCCTGGCCACCTCCAAGAGCCTTCAGGCTTGGTTCCCTCTCATGTTCATGGCTGCTGGAAGGTTCCTTCTTCCCAAGAGGCATTTTGGAAGTGCATAGTTTAGGTTTAGGTTATGAATGATTAGGAAGTGTAACAGGGGCTGAGTGTCTGTGGGTGTGCCCAATAAGGAACAAGCCATCCAAAGTGACCTCCCAGTGATTTTATTTCCTTTGCCACTTGGTAGTCAAAGCAATTTAGTTTCTAGTCTCACAATCTAATTACCAAATTGTATGGCATATGAATTATATCCAAATAAATTCTGCCATATAAATTTTTAAAATCTAATTATCATACTTCCCTACTCAAAATGCTTAAATGCCTTGGTTATCATCTCCACTGGATCAAGTTCAAACTCCTCACATGGAACCTAGGATTTCACTGAGTTTCAGGCCCTTTATCTCCACAGACATATCTGCTCTCATTGCTTCCCACTAACCATGGCCTCCACCCCTCCCCTAACACACTTTTCACTTCTATTCCAGCTCTGCCTACTATTCATATTCTTTCTAGAGCACCTTCCATCTCACCTTTGTCCCCAACAGATAGATGCCTACTAATCCTTAGTATTACCTCTTCCAAGAAGTCTGCCACGACTCCTCCCAGGCTCAGGCTGCCTCTCTGTGTTTCCCCTGTACAATGTGCAGGCCCGTTACCCCTACTAGGCAGTCCTAGGAGGGCAGGGAGCAGGCCAGATTCAGTTTCCAGCACAGGGCCGGGCTCACAGACTTAGCAGGTCAGCTGGGAGAACAGCTCCCCTCCAATCAGACACAGCTCTGCCTCTTCTTGTTTTATGTATTAGGACATAATGAAAGATTTTGTTTGAAGAAACATTCCCATGGTCACAAAAGGTTTGCAAATGTCATTCTAGGTCACCGAGTTTGTCTGCTGGAGCGACTGTGGCCTTCAGACTCTTTCACAATGACTTCTGAAGGCTCATCAAAAATGGGCTGTCTACCCACTGAGCACCTCCTTCCCTTCCTGAGGGCCCGGCTTCAGCACCAGCTGTTTATGGCAGAGGTGGTGAAGCCTAGCCCTTCAGACTGTTCCACTCACAAGCTCTGAACTTGCTAGAGTGGCACCAAGGTGGGCTCCTCAGCCCACACGCTCCCTGAGCTCCCTCCCACTGGGCCCTAGGCTGGCACTAGGAGAGTGGTGCCATGGAATTATCTCATGGCAAGAACACCTTGGAAAGAGATCTTTGTGTTCTCTTAAGTGATCAAACTCTCCCACGCAGGGAGGGAGAGAAGGGGATGCAGCCCATATTTACCACATACCGAGCACCAACTTTGCACCAAGACTACATCAGACACACACCAAGAGCTCAGAGTTAGATAAGAGAACATGCAGAATCTCTTAGTTCCCGTAACAACCCTACCAGGTGGTGAATTCTGTCCCCATTTTCCAGATGACAAAACCAAAGCTAAGAGAAAATGGCAAAATGGGGATTTTCAGACCCTAGACTTCATGGTTCCAAAGCCATGAAATATTTTTGCCAGTTCCTGCCTCCCAGCTGACTTACTCCATCCTGAATTCCAGTCCACAGCATTCATGCAAAGTTCAAGCTTAAGCAAGTGCTGTTCCTGTCCATGTTCATTGTGTGAGACACAGGTGCTTGGGGGACAGGTGAGAAGGTGCAGTCTGCCCCCCTGAAGTCACAGGCTGCTCAACAGGTAGAGGAGGGGCCTTCAGTCTAGTAAGAAGTGGTACTTGCTAGGGAGGCAAGAAACCAGCATTTATTGAGTGCTCATTGTATTCCAGGCATGTTCTGAGTGCTTTATATATAATACTGATAATAATGCCAGGATTTTTTCTGTTTTTGTTATTCCTCCCATCACATAAGGAAGGATTTGAGACTAAAATGATTTTGTCATTTGGGCCTGATCATGCTGCTGTGAGGGCAAAGGCATGACCGAGTCAGCACTGAGTCAGCCTAAAAGCAAAAGTGTTAGACTTTGACGTTATATAGTACCTGAGGCTCAGAAAGGACTTCCTGGGAACAAGTAGCTTACAGCCCCAAGTAGTCCCCCAGTTTCTATCTAAGAACAGAAGGCAATTAATTGGACATTTTTTAAAGACCTCCCCGATATATGAGTCCCATGATAAGCGACGCTCTCCCCTTCTGCCCTAAGTGTGCTGTAAGCGTTGCCCCCCATACACCTCAGCTGGCCTCTGCCCATTCCCTTCTCCATCCTGCCCTACAATGTTCAGCTCAGTCATAGTGCCCCCCCTAGGGCCTTCCAGCAGGCGTCAGCGACCACCCTTGTCTCTATACCCCCTGGCAGGCCTCCGCTCTACAGGTTAAAAAGATAGTTCTACCCTTCCTATGGAACCAGGAAAAACCCAATTAGCCAGTGCAACTTACACAGTAAGAACAAAGCGGGAGGCATCCCATTACCAGACTTCAAGCTCTACTACAAGGTTATGATTACCAAAACAGCATGGTTTTGGCACAAAAACAGAGACATAGACTTATGGATCAGAACAGTGAACCCAGAGACGAAACCATCCTCCTACTCTCATCATACTGTTTTGTTTTGTTTTGAGATAGAATCTCACTTTATTGCTCTGCGTAGAGTGCCAGGGTGCCATCATAGCTCACAGGAATCACAAACTTTCAGGCTTAAGTGACCAATCCTCTTGTCTCAGCCTCCAGAGTAGCTGGGACTACGGGTGCCTGCCACAACACCTGGCTAGTTTTTCTATTTTTAGTAGAGACGGGGTCATGCTCTTGCTCAGGCTGGTCTTGAATTCCTCAGCTCAGGCAGTCTACTTGCCTTGGCTTTTCATAGTGCTAGGATTATAGGTATGAGCCACTGTGCCCCGCCTGGAGACCATTCTTCTAAGTATGATAAGAATGAAAAAATAAACACCACATGTACTTAATACTAAATTGGAACTAGTCAATCTACACTTATGCACACATATGGAAGTAAAACTCAGTGGGAATTACGTAGGTGGAAGGGGATATATAAGGAGTGGAGTGAATTCACACTTAACTGGTACAACGCACACATTTTGGGTGAAGGGCACACTTATCAATTTGACTTAAAGTGTACAAAAGCAAATTATGTAACTAAAATGTGTGTATCCCTGTGTAACATTCTGAAATTAAAAAAAAAAAAAAACACACAAAACCTTATGAACAGTGCAGTGTTTACTAAGAGTTGGGCTGGGAGTTTTACGTAATTATTTCTTTTAATGTCACATTGTCCCTACCACTACTGCATGAAGCAGGTGTTAACATTACACAGAAGAGAAAACCAGGCATAAAGAAATGCTTGCTCAAGATAACCCAGTCTATGAGCACAATGAGAATTAATTTGCCTGATTCTGGGGTTCACGTTCTTTGTTTACCATGCCTGGTATGGCATTTGTCTCTTTCTACAGGTGTCTGTCCAGCTCAGAGCACCTGGTGCACCTGTGAAGGCAGGGATAGGATTATCTCTGTATCTTCTGAGCTGCATTACACTCGGCATACAGTAAATGCTTGCTAAAATTTTATCCAATAAATATTTCACATTCCTGCATCCTCAGTGTTCAGCAGAGTGCTCTATATACTTTAGATATCTAATGAAGAATTTTTCTTTTCCAAAAATTAAGACAAATGTTTTATTAGTAGTCAAAATTAGTATTAATGATGTTGCACCTCACCCATACACACACCCCAAATACAAAGCAGAGCTGTTCTCAGTGACATTTCATTTCTATTTCTATTTATTAATAATTTCTATAACCCCGGTTAACTCTAGGCCTAGGTAGGAAGTTAATTTCAACCTATTCTGAATTTTACTCTTTGCCCCTTCTGTGGCATATAGATGGCTCTGGAATTCCAGTGTAATGTGACAGAAATGTGACACCTCCAGCATTGCATTCGGAAGGTTCTGCTCTTTCTCTGGGTGGTTTGTTAACCTGATTATATCTGGTTAATCTCCCTGTGGCTTAGTTTTGATATAAATAATCAAAAAAGGGGCTTCCAGTTGAGGTTCTGATGTTCTATGAATGAGGCCAAAGAACCCCTGAGGTTCTAGTGAAAGATGATGAAGATGAGTCTGCTGTTTAAATCCCTACCCCACTACAGCAGGATGTGCTCCAGCACCGTCCAATGGTCCTGTGGTCACCACCACCTTATGGCATTGGGAACAAGACTCCTCCTGAAAGGGCCAAACTCAAGTTTTTATTTCCACAACACTAGCTACTATATAAAGTATCACGAAGAACTGATGAAACTGCCCACCTCAAAATAGTAAGAACAAGCGCCTTTTAGGTGCTATGTAACAATCCTTCCTATAAAGGAGCCTTTCTACAGAGAGTGGTCTGGAAGAGACGCTTTGGAGAGATACATCCAGGGAAGAACTGACCCTTCAAAACCATTCTCATTCAAGTGTATTATTGAGAGTTTCCAAGGTAACCAAGGAAGAACTAAGCATGTGATATATATTGACTCCTATTTACAAGTGCACCCTGGGAGGAGGTGGGTTGTCAGTGGGTTAAGCCTTCACTTCACCCAGCAGGAAGGCAGTGGGCCCTGTGCAAAGCTGCTTTGTCATTTTGGAGTGGTTTACGCATATACTATTAAATAACATGGAAGCAACCACCAGAGAAACTAAAACCAAAAGTGGTTACATGTGATTGCCTCGGCGAAGCAGTTCTGGGGTTGGGGAACTTGCATATAATTATGGGATCTTCTGCTTATTTTATTCTATAATCCTTTGTAAGGATTTGATTTTAGAAAATTAAAAAAAAAATACTGTGTTTATGCCTCCCCTGTTCCCCCAAAAGACACTGCCCTTTTCTTATGTTTTTGCTCAGCTGCTTCTCAAGCTGTAGCTTTCTGAAGCACAAGATGGAGGTAATGAAGGCTCGACTGCGTGTTATATGTTTTTGCCATAAAGTAAGAGGCCTGGCAGCTATCATCCTAGAAGTTGCAGTGAATGTTCAGGAATGCTCCATATCCTTTCAACAGTTCATTTTCTGACAATGGTTACATGATATAAATAATCAATAATGAGGCCAGGAAAATGGCCAAGCATCATAGCTCATTTCAGGGGAGTAATGGCCAGGTATCTGCTAACTGCTTGGAGTAAGTGACCTGGGAAGCCGTCTATAAAGCAAACCCAATCCTAGGAATGGTGTGGAAAGCTTAGATCTGTATTACCCAGGTGTCTATGTCCTAAACTGGAAGGTCCTCATCAGACTGGCAGCCAGAGAGGAGGAGGAGAGAGGAAAAGATCTAAGTTGGACCTGGCAGACACAGGTTCTGGCAGTGTCCCTGGCAACGTCCTGCTGTGTGCTATGACCTACTTGTGGAGGGCCCCATGGAGCAGGGACATGTGGGTTGACCCTGGTCAAGCTGTTCTACCTTAGCCTCCGTTTCCTTAGCTGTACACATAAATTTTAAAATCTTCACCCTTAGAGCTGTTTTGACAATCAAGTCCGTTAACACAGCAAATGTATAAGAATTGGGCAATGTAGTAAGTAATCTCCCCAGCTTTACATTTCCCAGATTACCACCCTTCAGTAGCTCCCCATGTCCTGGCAGATTAAATCCCAGTATAACAGGAGCCACAAATGCAGGCAACATGTGTAATTTAAAATTTTCTAGTAGCTACCTTTAACAAAGCAAAAAGAAACAAGAAAAAGAAACATTTTAACAATATGTTATACTTATTTCATCTGTAAATATATTTTATTTGTTTAAAATATTATACCATATTGGATATTGCAAATTTGGATCTTCTTTCAATTTCTCCAACTGGCCACATACTCTCTGGCCTCTTGTATATGTTTTTCCATCTGCTGGAATGTGCCACCCAGCCCTCTACTGTACCCTCTGACTTTGCTGGGCTGACTTTCAAATCAGAGGTCACTTTCTCCTAGATGTTCCCCCTGGCCTGGGCTAAGGGCCCCTCCCTCTGACTGCCATAGCTTTTAGTGGGGTGCTATTAATACTAAAATACATATCAAATAGGTTGCAATTGCTTGGATTTCTTGGGCTTTAACTCCATATAGATCTTGTTTACCAACGAGCCTTCAATGCCTATGATGTGCCTAGGACATAGCAGACACCCAGGAATTGCTTGCTAAAATTGCCCTTTAGAATATGGATCTGCTCCCCAGGGATGGTCCTTAGAGGCAAAAAAAAATAAAATAAAATCTGCATTCCACACACTTACCCCAAAGAACTCAGGCTTTGGAGTCAGGCAGATCTCTTTTCAAATCATGATTCCACCACTTAATAAATCTGTGTCTCACCAAGTCCCTTTACCTCTCAGAGCCTTAGTTTCCCCTTTTGTAGAATGGGGCTATCAATCTGCCAGGCATAATTGCTGCTCAGATTAAACAACTAATATAAAATGGTCTAGAATAGCATCTGGCATGTGATAAGTACCTAACACCCAATTTCATCAAACTAAAAGTATCGTTAATTACAACTAAATAATAAAATATATCTTTATTTTATGAGCCGGGAAAAGGGGGAAAAAATCCTCCCACAACAATGCCAGCTAAATGATGACATGCCTTCAACTACACGATCTATCCCAGTTTCAGAGAGGTTAAAATGTTAGATTACCCATCCTAAAATCAATGACATTGATAAATGACCCCCTCTCCTTCCACTTTCCCCCTGGGAAGTTGCCAGACAGAACTCCTAGGTAGAGGATGCTGTGTTCGGATCTGTGTCAAATTGCAAAAGGTTGTGAGGCTTGGGCTTCACGGGGTGCTCTGGAAATGGAAGGAAAGGCAAGGCCGCTACTGAGTCTCCATCATGGGCTAGCCACTTTCCTTACATTACTTTAACCACTTCTCAAAACAATCTCAGTTCCCATTTTTAAGAGGAAGAAATGGCAGCTTAGAGAGGTTAAGTTGTGTAGTCAGCTCACGACAGAGCCAGGCCTGGACCCCCCACCTGTGTCCTGCAAAGTCCTACTCTCTCCACCGAACTGAGCTGGTTTGTGAAGGCCTTGGCTCCGGAGGCGGCCAGCTGCTCCCAAAGCATCCCGGTAATGCACTGTAAAAGCCCTAAACTCCTCAAACAAGCTCAGATCAAACCGTCAGGCCTGAGCTTATAAGATTTAATACCAGGAACAAACCTTAAGACAACAGGTTCCAGAGACCCCTGCAGAGATCTGAGGAGGGAGCAGAGCCTGATTCTCCAGGGGCAGCTGGCTGGCGAGGAGAGGGTTTTGCACAGCTCTGCCAGCTCCAATACCCAGCGAGAGGGAAGGGTGGGCCTCCTCCTCGGGGGCAGTGGGCTTCCACACTTTGCAGATGCTCCCAATGTGGGAGGGGGAACAGGGAAGGGTCCGAGAGGCTGAAATGGCCAGGGTGGGGCTGAGGGTATGTCTGGAGGGAGGCCCTAGTGTGGGGAAGTTGGCTGAGCTCATAAGTGCCTGAAACTCACAGGTCAAATGTAAACACCTAGATGGGCAGCAGGGACTAAAGACAAATGGCAGAAGGTCCCTGGTTAGACACGGGGACCAAATTGGCTCACAAGTTCATGTGAGGGTCCTTGGCTCTCTCAAGTTTGCTGAGGCTGAGATGACAAAAGCTGGCCCTGCGATGATTTAAGATTTTTGTTCCTTAAGTTGGTTTCCTTAGAAAGTTCAGCCTCTTTCCGTGGAATCAACTAAATCAGGTCACTGACTTCCTCATGTGAGGAAGTCTGTACTTACTGGGAGTTTCTCAAGCCTTTTCTTTGTTTAAAGTAGCTGCCTCCATCTGCTTTATATTTTTCCAGATAAAATCTTCGTAAAACAGGTAAGAGAGAGCTGGTCTGGCAGAGTGGAAGCCCCCCTCCTCTCCCAGCCCCTGGTGAAACCCCAGCACTGGGCAGAAGAGAGATTAGAAACTCCCGAGCTGGCGCTTCCAGCTGTGGGATTTGATGATTCTGCTCTAAATTGGGGGGTGGGGGGTGGAAGACCTAAACATGTAACAGTAGTAGCCTGTTACACTAGGAAGAGGACTGGTTTGGTTCACTAGGAAAGCAGGGTTTTCCTCTTAGCTACGCAGGGACATGACCCACCCCCACACCTAGGCCCCATGGTTCGCGCCATGTGACTTGGGCCAGGAGAGGTCTCTCTGGGCCTCAGCCTCCTGCAGGGAGTTGCTTAGCTCAGAGGCTCTCACCCCGTGCTCCGGAGTCCAGAAGACTCCTCCACTTCCCCACTTCATCTAAAACAGCTCTGCTTTTTCTCTATTTTATACATTGTAAATCCCTGTAAAATTTCCTTTGAAAATAGGCTTTTGTGGTCAGTAGAAGTTTGAAACCCACTGGACTGAATGATCTCTTATGTTCCTTCCAGCCCTGACATTCTCTGACTATGAAAATTGGTGTGTTACAATCTATTTGCTGGAAGCAACAATCATCAAAGTTGTTGTAAGGTGCTGGGTACATGGGAGCAGTGTGTGAGTTTGTGTTTTTTTAATCCTTATATAATATATAATATACATTATATTATATTATATATATTATATATATATGTATGTATGTGTGTGTGTGTGTATATATATATGTGGTAGGTGTGTGTGCCTTTGTTTCTCAGACACAAACCACATGCAAACATTTCACCTGGAAAGTCAGGCTGCTTTAAGGGTATTTATGTGCAAAAAGTGCCTGCAGGCAGAGCAGGCAAGCGTGCTTCTGTGCTAGCCCGGCTAGGCGCTTTGTGCTCTACAAGTGAGGAGACATTGCTGCCTCACAGCCTGCAAACAAGCAAAGCAATTGAGAGAAACATAGCTCCTCTGGGCAGGTGCCCATACTCTCAGCTGTCTCTTCTCCAGCTGGCCCTGTCTCCATCCCCTAGGCCTTGCCTGATTCCTGCCCATCTCCCCAAGATATAAAAAGGAAGATAAAGAATGCAGTCCAGGAACTGTGTCCATACGGCAACACAATGGCTGGAAAACGTGTACTGGAGACTGCAGGCTGGTTCAATTTTCCAAAGGCCTGTTTCCGGGGTAAAACTTCTAGACCCAGGTCCATCCTTGTGCCACAGCTGCAGATTTAGCATGAGGGAACATAGGAATTGAGGCTGGGTCTCCCGGGTTGACATCCTTTCTGGTCCAGCCTAAGTCCCCAACAGGGGAGAGCAAATGAGAGGAACACCAGACCATGAATAAATCAAAAGCCATTTCTATTTCTCTTTGGACGTAGAAGGTTTTATATGGAGGGAAGATAGAGCACACCGGCTTTTCTGACTATGTTTTTATTATGCCCCCCCCCCCCGAAAAGCACAGATAAATAGACTATAAAGCTGAAAAATGTCCTGGAGATCATCTTGTTCACCCCTTTCAGCTTAAGGATGGGAATACCAAGACCTGGTGTGGGAAAGCTTCTTGCTGTGGGTCTTCAAAATATGGAATCAGCTGAGTGCAGTGGCTCACGCCTGTAATCCTAACACTCTGAGAAGCTGAGGCAGGTGGATTGCCTGACCTCACAGGTTTGAGACCAGCCTGAGCCAGAGCAAGACCCTGCTTCCAAAAACATAGCCAGATATTGTGGCAGGCACCTGTAGTCCCAGCTACTTGGGAGGTTGAGGCAAGAGAATCACTTGAGCCCAAGAGTTAGAGGTTGCTGTGAGCTGTGATGCCACAGCACTCTACTGAGGGTGACAAAGTAAAAGTCTGTCTCAAACACACACACACACACACACACACAAAACTGTAGGATCAGAACCTAGACTGGACCTAGGCCCCAAAGCCTCAGGTCTCCTGCAGTGACAGCATAGTGTGGTAAGAGATGAGGACAGGAGGGCTGGGCAGCCTGTGTGTGGGCATGGTCCCCAGGCATAGGAGGAGCATCAGGGGTACCATGTGTGGTTGCTCAGGTTGTGCCTTGCACAACTGGCCTATTATGGAGTAAGTAGACCTGAAAGCCACTCTGCTCACCCAGCCTTATGCCCTGGTGCAGGACTGTGTCTGCCTAGAGGGAGGGCAGCTTTTTCTAATTTGCTTAGAAGGCTTCTAGGAGGCAGGGAGTGTTCACAGGAGGAGCATTGGAGCAAGACCCAAGTATGAATTATCAGAGAAAGGAAGGGCAGGTCTCCTGCAAGGAGGAGGATGTACAAAAGGCCACTGTGAGGGGCCCACTAGAGACAGCAGTTCCTGGACCCCTCTCCTGGCATAGGCCCAACACCCTGGACCACTTGGGGACCTCTGTCACCACTGTACTCCTTGCTGCTTTTTGGGACCCCTCTGCAGCCTTCCTGCCTCCTCAGTGCCTTCCTTCCCTGCTCCTCCACTTTCCAGGGAGAAAGGAAGTCAGCCAACAGTGAGAAGGGGGGCCAGCCCAAACGCTTTGCCTGCTCCTTACAACCATCCCTCCCTCTGTCCCCCCAACTTCTGCTGCCTCAGGAAAGGGCTGAGGACACTCATTCTAAATATAGGTGCATCTCCCACCCTCCTGCCCAACTAATATTAGCCCTTTTGTGGAATCCACTGACAGCATTATTTCCTTTTTTTGGCTGCACTGGTGGGAATTCTGCTGCTTAAAGTGAGGCAGGCTGAGCCAGCAAAAGACTGAGGAGCGCACGGAGCCAGATAGAGCTCCACTCCCGGCCTGTGCCAGGTGATTTATGGAGCTCCTGTTCAGACATAAGATTTATCATACTGTGAACAGGGAGGTTTGGGAAATGGGTGGGGGGTAGGGATAAGGATGGGCAGTTCTGGTTAATTGAATTTGTCAGCTTCCAGATGGTGGGGGCACTAACAGTGGTTGATAATTTACTCTGAACCTGGGACACTGCTAAGAATTTCATACACATAATTTCCCTGAATCTTTACAACAACCCCATGAGAAGGATAGAATTACAGGGTGTCCCAAAGGTCACCCCTGAAGTCATCATACATAAAGAAATGGGAAATTATAGTTAAATGTACCCTTATTTACAAAATCTTCACTTCAAAATTTTATAAAATATTTTAAAAATATTCTCTACATGTTGGCCACCTGTTCGTAAAATTTTGTAATGAACCTTTTGTAAATAAGGGCACATTTAGCTATAATTTCCCATTTTCCATGTGCATAGTGACTTCAAGTGTAACCTTTGGGACACCCTGGATTATCCCTATTTTACACTGAGGCTGAAAGATGTGAAAGTAACGTGGCTTCGGACAAATGGCTAGTCAATACAAAGATGGGATTTGAACCCAGGTCTTTGTGCTTTCAAAAGCCTCAGCTTTTTACCATGCGGTGGGGTCTATCTGTTTCAACATTGGCAGAAAATGTTCTGAAGATAATGTGCACCTGCTATACTTTTGTACTGTCCCTAGTTAGGGTCGGGGGAGCAAAGTCAGGGGACATGACTGTGAGGTCTGCCAATGTCACGATGTCGTGGAGGAACTGATTAGGCCTGTTTGAACCTTGGTCCTCTACCTGGAAAATAGAGGTGCAGGCACAGGGGTCCCCAATGTGCTCCTAGCCCTGACTCTTAGAATCTGCATTCTTTTTTGCTGGGCAGTTCTGAGCATACTGGCCCAGAAACACAGCCCACAAGGAGCAGAGTCACATGGCAGCGTCAGAGAGCCCGCTGGACATGTACTGACCAGAAGGCCCCAAGCAGACGGGCTGCTGAGATCTCAGCTGCCATCTTGCAACTCCTCTCTACAAAGTAAAAGAACAAAAAGGCTGATTCTGCCTGAGGCGGCACAGTGCGAATGAGGTCTTCCCGGTTTCTAAAATTCATTCAGAGGAGAGAGAATGAGAAAGCAGATTTGAGAGCCAGGGCATAGATCTGGAGTGACCGTAAGACATGGGGAAACAGGAGGTATTGATTTCCTCCCGTTGCTTGTTTCCTCATGTTGTTCCGATGGGAATTCAAGGCAGGGGGGACTTACAAGCTCATGATGCCTAAGAGGCTGGCAAAGCCATTCACCGAGAAAGGACTAAAGACCACGAAAACACGTGGCTGAGCCCAGAAACACAAAGGTAGAAGCTTGTCTCCACCAGGACAATGAGACTGGCCAGACAAACTGACAGATGGCTGTCACACTGGCTTGTTCCCTGGCACCTGCAGAAATGTACCCATCAGGGCAGTTGGCCTCACTGTTGGCACTGGGATCACAGGCTCAGGAACAAAGACCAGGGCTTCCCTGCAATGGGGAAGGGAGTGGGAGCTCCCGGAACCCCTCAGAGGGATTCTCTTCCCAAACTCCAGACATAGAGGAAGAGCTCTCCGTGCACACAGCATCAGAAGTACCCGGCTCCCTGTCACTTCATCTTTGTTGTATTTTACCAAAATTAAGCTGATAGAGAGACCTTAGCATCAGTTAAACTGATAGAGAAGCCTTTCCTGGACATTTCTCTGAGGAAGGAAGTGAGCCTATGTGTGCCACTCAAGTGGCCTGTGGCAGTCTCTCAGGAATTCTCAGCTCCCAAGTGCTGCTGCAAGCGTGGTGACACCGTCACTGTCAGGAAATCACAAACAACAGGATTGTTTCCAAGGTGAAGCAGAGGTCTCCACATCCTCCAGAAACCATGAGAGCCTGAAGGGAAATCTCCTAGGCATGTTCACATGTGCAGACCCAGACACGCGCACATGGCCTGGAGCGCAGACTCACCCACCATGTAGGTCTAAGCCCAAACACAGGAACAGGTGTCCAAACCTTCAGACACTCTCATAGCCACACATCTCAGACATGCAGGTGCTCATCTGAGGCTTGGCCCTCTCCATGATGCTGGTACTGGGGCTGAGGAGAGTGGCCCTTCCAAGCTAATAGTCCCCCTGATTAGGGGTGCCCTTGCTGGGCACCAGCTCTGGAGGATTCCCAATTCGATGATCTCAGAGAACTCCCAAGGTGTTAATATGTTTATTTTCACAGCTGTTTCCTCATCACCTTCAGCCCAGAAGGCCTTGGAGTGAATGCTCTGGGCAAAAGATCAGGAGGCCAGCCCTTGGGGAGCTTACCATCTTATGAAAGCACCAGCAGGTGACACACTGTTAAGGAGAGGAGGCAGACAGGCAAGGAGATGAGGATCCTTGCTCAGGGTCAAGTCTGCCTTTGTTGCTGGATCCAAGAGCCCCAAAGATGCAAGCCCCCAGCAGTGCTTCCCAGGTGACTTGGTTCAGGGCTATTATGGACCAGCCCCCCCATCGGTCTCTCTATCTCACCTCCCCCGGAGTGACAAGGCCACACTCCTTAAAGCCTGACCTTTCTGGCCAGAGCCGTCTTCCCACCTCGTTTCCCACTACGTGCCCTACACCTGCTTCCCTACTCACCGTTCCTGTCCCTCTTAATTTTTCTCACCCCACTCCTTAGGACTCCAGGGCCTTCCAGGTCTCAGAGCTTTTGAGGAAACTTTCCCTCTGCCTGCAATACCCTCTGCTTCCCTCTCTGTCTGGTTAACTCTTTCTTAGAAAATCTTCAAAATGCACATCCATTATCCCCTTGCTATGGTTTCAATGTTTGCATCCTCTCTAAAATTCACGAGGAAACTTAATTCTCAGTGCCACAGTATTAAGAAGGGTGGCCTGTGGGAGGTGACTGGGCTGAGAGCTCTGCCTTCATGATTGAGTTAGTGTCTATTATGAAAAGACTGAGGGACCTAGTTGGGTCCTTCTTCTGCCCTTTCCATCCCTTCTGCCAGTGTTCCTCCCTTTTCCAAGTATTGTCTTGGAAGCAGAGGGAGCACTCACCAGGCACTGAACCTAGTGCTGCCTTGACCTTGGACTTCAGCCTCCAGAACTGTGAGAAATAAATTTCTGTTCTTTATAAATGACCCAGTTTGGGGCATTTTGTTACAGCAACACTAATGGACAGAGACACTCTTCTTCTGCAGCTTTTGTAGCTCATCCCCTTCTTCTTCCTCTCCCTCTGCAAGTCAGAGTTCACTGAAGCCCCCAAAGGGCTCCCAAAGACCTCCTTCCTTCATCCCTCTGTGGCTGTCCCCCACAGAGAGCAGCTTCAGGAGGTGGGCATGTCCCACTCACCCCAGAGCCTGGTACTCAGTAAGTGATGCTGATGGGGGACTTTGCCGGGGGTACCACAGTTCCAGGGCCTGGTTCTGCACTTGTGAGTCCCACAGCTTTCCCCTCTCTCTTAGGAAGTTAAAAGAAGCTATGGATGCCCTGTATGGTCACCAGACAGGGGAGGGAAGTGGTCCAGGGCACAGACTGCACTAGCTCTGCTTCCAGGGCTGCTGGAAGAATGAGTGGCAGTCCCAGGACACATTCCAGGGTATGATTCCCAAGTCTCCATCTCCTTGGCCCCTGCAGCTCTTGCAGCCTCCTGTCCCACTTCACTTTCCAGAAGCTCTTTTTTTGAGAAGCTTTGGGCATGAAATATCATTAAAGAAGCACCTCTCCCAGGCTAACCTCTGTGATTCCTTGACACACAAGAGATGCTGGTCTGCCCTTCATCTGAAGATGCTGGGGGCAGCCAGGCTGGGAAGAAGTGGAGACTGTAGTCCTGCCTGCTGCCAGGGGAAGCCCCAATTAATGAGTACCTGGTTGGTCCATGCAGCAAAATAAACATATAAAATGAGGTGACTTAAAATATTTTTTTCTTCATTAATTTATTTAGATTTCTAAAAGGTCACAGTCAATTCTTTTTTCAAAGGAACAGAAAACTGAAATGAGTAATGGCTAGAAAACTAGAAATAAATTCAAGGGCAGAGACACTTGGCAGTCTTTTTTTTTTATTATTAAATCATAGCGGTGTACATTAATGCGATTATGGGGCAACATACACTGGTTTTATAGACTGTTTGACACATTTTCACCACACTGGTTAACATAGCCTTCCTGGCATTTTCTTAGTTATTGTGTTAAGACATTTACACTCTACATTTACTAAGTTTCACATATACCCTTGTAAGATGCACCGCAGGTGTAATCCCACCAATGACCCTCCCTCTGCCCCCTCCCTCCCCTCCCTTTCTCCCTTCCCCCTATTGTTAGGTTATAACTGGGTTATAGCTTTCATGTGAAAGCCATAAATTAGTTTCATAGTAGGGCTGAGTACATTGGATACTATTTCTTCCATTCTTGGGATACTTTACTAAGAAGGATATGTTCTAGCTCCATCCATGTAAACATAAAAGAGGTAAAGTCTCCATCTTTCTTTAAGGCTGCATAATATTCCATGGTGTACATATACCACAATTTATTGATCCATTCATGGATTGATGGGCACTTGGGCTTTTTCAATGACTTAGCAATTATGAATAGGGCTGCAATAAACATTCTGGTACAAATATCTTTGTTATGATATGATTTTTGGTCTTCTGGGTAGATGACTAGTAGAGGAATTATAGGAGTGAATGGCAGATCTATTTTTAGACCTCCAAGTGTTCTCCAAACATCTTTCCAAAAGGAATGTACTAATTTGCATTCCCACCAGCAGTGTAGAAGTGTTCCCTTTTCTCCACATCCATGCCATCATCTCTGGTCTTGGGATTTTGTGATATGGGCTAATCTTACTGGAGTTAGTTGATATGTCAAAGTAGTTTTGATTTGCATTTCTCTGATGATTAAAGATGATGAGTAGTTTTTAATATGTCTGTAGGCCATGCGCCTGTCTTCTTCAGAGACGTTTCTCTTCAAGTCCCTTGCCCAGCCTGCAATGGGATCACTTGTTGTTTTCTTGCTTATATGTTTGAGTTCTCTGTGGATTCTGGTTATTCAACCTTTGTTAGAGACATAACCTGCAAATATCTTCTCCCATTCTGATAGCTGTTTGCTTGCTTTACTTACAGTGTTCTTG
>CAUYPK010043516.1:0-12999 GCA_963574355.1 Loris lydekkerianus
GTATTTTCATCACACTGGTTAACATAGCCTTCCTGGAATTTTCTTAATTATTGTGTTAAGATATTTATATTCTACATTTACTAAGTTTCACATGTACCCTTGTAAGACGCCACCGTAGCTGTAAAAAAAAATCTTTAATAACAACAACAAAAACGTGGTCATACTTTCCCAAGTTGAAAGGCCAGACTCCTGAAGGACTTGGTAAACCGCTTCAACATGACAGGAAGGCTACATAAGCACCTGCTCTTCATCATTCATTATTCTAAGTGTAAGCGCTGGAAACGTGAGGGACCAGACTCAGGGCTGGGCTGAGGATTTGGCTGGTGGTCTGGGAATCAGGAGAAGATGCTTCACCTGAGCCCTTAGGACTCTCCCATGGCTTCTCTGGGCATAGCCTCCTCATATACTCCACACACTACTCTATACGGGGGAGTTTAGAATCATTTTGAAACTGGAAAAGACTACTACGTTACCATATTAGCAAAAAAATAAATTGTCTAGTTTCCAGTTTGAGTGTAAGGTGACCATATGATTTACAGTTCCCTATATAGGAAATAATCAATTTGATTTATTTCCTTTTGTTTACTCTACAGATAATTCCCTTAAATGTGACAAAAATGATTTCTTCCCCTTCTCATTAAAAAAAAAAATAGCCTACTGAGATGGAACCCATTGAGAGTTCAAATAATTTACTCTGATGATGGTACATCGGCACCACAAATAACAAAAAATCCTCCACCTTGGTTTTTAGGAAGATTTATAGATTTTTATTTATAGTGAAAGATTTTTATTTATAGTGAAAGATTTTTATTTATAGTGAAAAATTTTATTTATAGTGAAAGAGTTTATTTATAGTGAAAGATTTTTATTTATAGTGAAAGATTTCACTTTCTCCTAACACAGTCCAAAGTGCATCAGATACTGGCTTTAAAAGCTTAAAATTCAGTTGGAGTGCTCCATGGGACACACATCTCCAAAAGAAAAAGGGACATTGAATGAAGCACACATTCACAATCACCTCTGAGCCACCCCTCAGAAAAGCGGTCCTTCTTCACAAGGCTGTTATATAGGTCAAAACTCCCTACCTGCTGAGTTCAGAGTCATACAAGACCCTCTCAAGTAAAAAGAACCAGGAGTTGCATTTTTCCCTCTCTTCATATTTCTTTTGGTTAAAAAAGAAAGAAAGAAAAGTGTTTATGGGGGGGGATACAGTAAAAATAATTCTATTCATTAAAACCTACTGTAAAATACAAAGTTGAGAAGCTGATTTACTTATAAAAACCACAGTAAAATAAATGGTTGGCATTTAAAACAAGGCTGATTTCACTATCAGAGATCTGTCACGGCCTACATTTACTAAATTCCCCGAAAGCAACTTTAAAATGAGAGGAAAACATGGCGCTGACCCAATGGTTGCTAACTTTCAAAGTAGTTTCACTTCCAAGTAAATTCCTGACGGAAAGTGAAATAGTTCGGTGGCGATACTAAGTCTACCGCAGTGTCTTGTTCTCCACAATTCACATTTTGTTTTCCAGTTTTGCTTCTCTTCCAGGGGACCATTTTTAAATGTAGTAAAATTCTATAGCAGCACCCATTTCTAATGATGATGGAGGAAACCGTCTCTGAGTGTATCTGTGTCAGCAGCAGCGCTGTCAAGGTACAGTGCAAACAGAGGAAACTGCTCGGCCGCTTACAAAGTGGAGGACACCAGGCGACACCTGAGATGCATTACGGTACTGGATGCTCACAGCTTTAGCAAGGAGGCAACATGTTACAATTGCCCACATTTGACGTGAGGAGGCTGCAGTTTAGAAAAATTCTGCAAATTAAGTAATATCAAAGATCAGCAAATATCAGAGCCAAAATACAAAGCCAGTTCTGTCTGACATAATAATAAACTCCTGAACTACTTTTGTTCATCCATTTTCCCCACCCCACACTCTCCAGGCAATGTTGCCAGAAATTTTGCATCAGAATCAGAGTACAAGAAAATGTAACCTCATAAAGTCAAGGATTGGAGTAATTAGGAGTAATTAGGGAGGTGCTGACTTTGTTCAGTCCAATAGTTTTGTTTGTATAAATAAGTCCAGGGTCTATCTAAATAGGCAATGAGAGTCTATGCAAATAGAGTGGCCAAATTCCCTACAGAAAAGTCAGGAAATTTCTCCAAACCTTGAGTAAAGTCTCCTGTTCTCACGAACAGACTTTGTGAAAGCGTTTCCTGTTATTTACCTTCCTACCCATGCACGGAGGAGACGACAGAGAAAGCATCTCATTTCATCTCTGAACTGAAACCAAAAATGGGAAAGTGGGAGAGTTCTGTGAAACAATTTTAAAAAATCTACTAATTGGCAGAAGGAGGAATTTAGAGCCAACATAGCCATAAAAAGTTCAGCTCCAGGGAGTCCTCCAGGAAGGCATATATTTGGTTTGTTCTACCAGTGAGTGGAGGCGAGTTAATTGTATTTCCTCACTGACTCTAAATGTACGTAGGGGACACTGGGCGAGACCCTCTTCTCTGTGCCCCACAGGTACATCCATCTTAGATATGAGCAGCCTGCAGCCTATGACTGGCACGTGGGCTACAAATTAACACCCTCAAGTCAGCACAACCCTCATTTTCAAAAGTTCTTTATGAAAAGGAAATGCCTACATAGGGAGCAAATCAATCATGGGTCCATATGTACCGGTTTTCTGCACTAGATCTCACATTAGTCTCATGTTCCAGTGACTGAGAACAGTGAGGATGGAGAACCCGTGTCCCTTCAGATCACAGAAGGAGCGAGCAACACGCACTTGTGCATTCTGGCCTATTTCACCCTTAAAACCATTTTTCTCCATCAAATATCAAGTCCAGCAACAGAAAAACGGCATTTTCAGCTTATACGTGACAGAAACAGTTAAAAAGCAAAAGCACAAAAGCCTCAAATCAATTGCCATATAGCCTATGACCTTTTTTTTATTTTTATTTATTTATTTATTCATTTTTTATTAAATCATAGCTGTGTACATTAATGCAATTATGGGGTACAGTGGCAATCAATTTTTAAAAATCAATGCGTTTATACGCTAGCAATGTGCATTTGTGTCCCAATATTAAAAATAAAATGCCATTGTTCAAAATTAAATATTTAAATATAAATCATTAAATAAAAGTTTCAAATCATCACTTGAATAGTAACTTTTAAAAGTATTTTTTCTATCATGGAAAGACAATTCACTTTTGTTTTTTTACATAAATTTGGGATTTAATTTTTTAAAAATGTGGAAATACAAACTCTTTCTAGACCACTTAACACAAATGAAAATGTTATTGTTCCTGTGTTAGTGTAATTCATTCTCTCTCTCTCTCTTTCTCTCTCTCTCTCAGCCACACACAATATACCACCACCATAGTGTCGGCGTCCTGAAGGCCGGGGTCTTTGCATGATTCGCTATCTGCCCTGTTGTGCAGTGCCCAGTTCATGGCAGATGCCTAACTAAAACTCTGCAGATGAAGAAATGAAGGCACCACTGATAGTGATTACCGCCCACCTTTCTCATCCATCTCCCCGATGCAGCCACCTCTGCGGTGCCAATGACTCGCCTTTCCAGCATTAAGGGAAATTATTTTCAGAGGTGGAGTAGTGATGTCCCTGGATAAGGCAAGGGTGGACTATTCAAAAGGAGAATCCATTCTCAGATTAGTTGATGTTTGTGATAAGGGCTTAGAAAGAAAGAAAAGTAACCCCTATTGATGTATATCTCTTTTAAAACACATTTATTTAGTTAGAAGAATATAATATGAATTAATTGTCCATGTTGAAACTTATCCCCCAGATATGGAAGCCTTTAAAATGATTATGAAACACAACCAGGTGCTGTTCACTTTGACCATAACCACACGGAGCTGCAGTTTGTGCAGCTCAGAACCAACAGCATATCAGCAGTGCCATAGGTGCCAAGGCATGGCCGTCAGGGACCAGACAGCAGAGGGGAGGGCAGGCAGGGGACGGAGAAGTTCAGTGAGGCCGGGAGCTGAGGAACACTGTCTGGACAATAGAACAACAAATATATAAGTTTAAGTTAATAAGGCGACTGAGAAGGGGAGCTGAAAATTCAATGAAAGGCGTGAGAGGAGATGGGGTGGGAGCAGCGAAATGCTTACCCAGAGCCGCAGATGTCCTAAGACAAGGTCTAGAGAAAACAACTGTAGTCTTGATATATTATTTAGGAATCTGGAGGTAAATTCCCAAGATACCTAAACACAGAAATTGTTGAATGCTTTGCCTTTGGGGTGCATAACCACACAAGGATGGCTGTGAAGCAAAGAGAACACAGGTTTCCTTATGAACCCTCAGCACCATTTGGTTTATTTTAACCATGTGGAAGTGTCACATTGATACAGACATGCCTTTAAGTGAGTATCTAAAATGTCTAGCTCATGAGTTTGTTGTAAAGGTTGAGTGAGATAATGCATCTAAAGAGCTAACGGCCATATAAATGAACTGTTCATAAATAGTGGCTATTACTTTCTAAAAACGTTGTCAAAGTTGACAAAAATCAGCAATCTACATACACTGTTCCTACAAAAAATACATTAAGTTTTGTGAAATTTTTGTATATGAAAAGCACATCACATGAGGTTAAAAAAAAAAAAAAAAAGAAGCGTGCAGTTTTAAGTTGTTCTTATGTACTATAGAAGCATTTGCAATATGTAGTGGTATATGCTGGAATGAGAAAAATTATTCATTTCCATTATGAGCTCCCATCTTTTGTAATAACACTTTGCTGAAGTGCTTATAACCTAGAAAATCACATCCTTTGTCTGTCTTTCAGAACTTTGCCAATATTTCTTCTTCATTCAGGAAGACTTTCGGAATTTGCATTTTTTAAAAATTTTGTTTGGAACTAAGATTTTAAAGATTGCATTAGACTGAATCTAACCATCAACAAAACAAAACAAACCCACCAAAAATATTTAATACTAAATATATACATTTTTAAGTTAGGTATATGGGAATTAAAATTCACTTGAGGTGAAGGCAGAGTTAATTTTGCACGGGTTTCCCCTGCTCTCCTGAAAGGAAGAATGACCCACTTACCACAGAGTGGACAGGAGGCGCTGACCAGAGGGAAATACAACCTTCGTAAACCTCTCTGCTCTCACTATGAGTATCTGTGCAGCTCTAGTCCACACTCCGCGTCTGACACATCCCTCCTGCTTTGCCACCTCCTAGCACACACAGCTGCAGGGTGGATTTCTGTAGGTCAACTAAAGGAAATATTGTCCAGAAAACAAAGAAGCCCAGGCTGACTTACAGGGAAAGAGGAAGGAAGGAGGGAGGGAGGGAAGGAGGGAAGGAAGGAAGGAAGGAAGGAAGGAAGGAAGGAAGGAAGGAAGGCAGGCAGGCAGGCAGGCAGGCAGGCAGGCAGGCTGGCTGGCTTGAACTTGTGAAGAACACTGGCTTGTGTACTACATTTTATCTCTAGAAACACTCAGAGTAGCCAGCATGATGAACATTAAAATCAGTACAGCAGATAAGTTAAAAGTTGACCGGTAAGATGGTCACACAGAATGAAGGGGGTTGGAGGAGGAAGTAGGTGTGAGAGTGCAGCCTTATTTACTGAAAGGATTAGAGGCTGAGGAGAGCCAAGCTCTGGCTTTTTGTCAAAACACTCCCCTGCAGGTAGAGAGGGGTTTTACTGCATAGTGATTAAAGAGCCAGGAGTGGGTGGATTGCCATAGCTCAGGAGTTTGAGACCAGCCTGAGCAGGATCGCGACCCTGTCTCTGAAAATAGCTAGGTGTTGTGGCAGGTCCTGTAGTGCAAGCTACTCGGAAGGCTGAGGCAAGAGGATCGCTCTAGTCCAAGAGTTTGAAGTTGCTGTGAAAAATAACTCCATGGCCCTCTACTGATGGTGACTGAGTGAGATTCTGTCTCAAAAATAAATAAATAAGTAAATAAATAAATAAACAAACATTCCAGGTGTCTGTGACTGGTGGCGGAGAGAATTAAGTAACTATGTGTAAAACAAGTAGAATTCATTAAAAAAGGAAAGATGGAACATACAAGAACAAATTCTCCACAGAACTGAAGATTTTGATTTTTTAAAAAAATTTTCAGAACATTCCATGGCTACATGAGCTGCTTTTGCATAGTGTGAGTCAAAGTTATAAGTGTGCCCCTCAGTTAAGTAATGTGCCCCCTACCTGCCAGCTGTGAATTTACTCATTCCCTCCTTTCCCTCCCTTCACCCCCTCCCCATCCACCTGCTTGATTTCCATTGATTTTTGCGACCATATAAACATGTAAGTGTTGAGCAATTAGTTCCAATTTAATAGTGAGCACATGTGGTGTTTGTTTTTCTATTCTAAGGTACTTCACTCAGAAGAATGGTCTCCAATTCCATCCAAGATTTTGACATTTTTACTTTAGAATTATTCAGACAATCAAAATACTCATGTAGCATATCAATTAGAATATATTTAAAAGAGTTTCACGTCAGGAGAGGAATACATTAATTTTTGGTGTATATTATCCAGAATTCACTATGATTTAGCCTTTCAGCAAAAGCAATCTATAACTGATTATAACGAAACAAGAAAAGTTCCCTCTCCTTCAACTTCTGTGAATCATAACTCAGAGAATTTCCTGTTGGGGACAGTGGTCACTAGTTACTGGTTCAAATTCCTTCCCAACACAGAGATCCCAACAAACACATGCCTGAGTATTTCCAGGGAACTTCATATACTCTTGGGAGGCTTTGATATAATACCCATCACCCCCTCAACCACCTTGGGTGGAGGCCAGGAGAACTAATCAAGCTCCAAGTTCTGCAACAGAGGATGCCACAAGGTGATCATGCATGGCATTTTGGGGTATCTGAAAATGTCCATCACTGCTGTGTCCCACCACAGGAACTGGGGAATTCCAGTGAATTGGAGCCAATCCTCCAGTATATAGAGTCCAGAATATTTGTTAAAAGATGGCAGGATGATAATCTTTTGGCTAGGGGGGCAAGAGTCTGTCAAGAGCTGGAATAAACCAGCTGGGACTCAAGAGGAGGCTTACTGGTCAGACATGAAAGATATGAGCCTCACGTGGTGGGGAGACTCATTGCTCCTCACCATGGTGCACAGGAACACCCAAGGGTGAACAAGTTTGGGTTATCACATTGCAGGAGAAAGACTGCAGACAATGTGACCTGTGGGACTGCTCAGTCAAAGAGACACATGGAATTTGGTTTTGTGTTTTGAGAGGGGTTCAAGGAAGGAAATATTTTCTATGGATTGGATGTCATCAGGACACTGGGTTAATTCCATGATTGTGGATCTTTTTCTTCTTAGTAAAGTATCTCAAGAATGGAAGGAAAAGTATACAATGTACTCAGCCCTACTATGAAACTAATTTATGGCTTTCACATGAAATCTATAACCCAGTTATAACCTAAGAATAGGGAGAAAGAGGAGAGGGAGAGGAGGGAGGGGGGAGGATGGGCAGAAGGAGGGTGATTGGTGGGATTACACCTGCGGTGCATCTTACAAGGGTACATGTGAAACTTAGTAAATGTAGAATATAAATGCCTTAACACAATAACTAAGAAAATGTCAGGAAGGCTATGTTAACCAGTGTGATGAAAATATGTCAAATGGTCTATAAAACCAGGGTGTGGTACTCCATGATCGCATTAATGTACACAGCTATGATTTAATAATAAAAATAAATAAATTAAAAAATAAAAATAAATGATAAGGAAATTGATTGGTTCATTGGAATGATGTGTAGTAAAAAAGTACCTGGTATCTCCTAAAGGAATACATGTAGGTATTTTACTCTTGTATAATATATTGTACTCTTTTTACCTTAGAAAAAAAGTCTTTCAAGAAGACATTAATCTTGTTTATCAAAGATGAAGTGTGTGTCCCATCCATCTAGATAATTAAATAGAATGTACAATGCTTTTTAGTACACAAAGTGAATACAGTTAACAATAAGTTATGGTATGCTTTAAAGCAACTAAAAGAGTGGAATTTGATTGTTCCTAACTCAAATAAATGATAAATGATTAAAGTCATGGATATCCCAGTTACCATGATTTGACTATGACCCAATGCATGCCTGTATCAAAGCATCACTTGTACCCTATAAACTATTGCAACTATTATGTACCCATAATAATTAAAAATAAAAGAATTAAAAAATTAAAAAAAAATTGTGTATCTAAACAAATTGTATCTGTAAGGAGGAAAGGTGAGAGCCAGGCTAAGGTCATGTCTGGACAAGAAGCAACGTGACCACAGGAGCCAGGTGGGAGGCTTGGGCAGCCAGCATGTTGATGGCTTCAGTGATGTCAGTGTTTTGTTCTTGTCTGCTCGTGTTGGGCCCATGTTCATACACAGGGGGCGTGTTCATCATGAATACCAATTAGCCTGGTCTGTTGGTGAGGTTTGTTAAAATGTTCATGTCCAGCAGAACAGCGCAGCAGGCTGGGAGTGCTGGGAGGAAAGGTAGGGTGAGGTATTGTACGGGAGCACAGGGCCTCACTTACTGACCCAGAGGTGGGAGCCACGAGAGAGCCCAGAAGATGACAGGATGACCTCATCACTTGTGTTAGAGCTGGACTGGTGACCGGTGTCCTTACAGGTGGTTGTGTTTTGTGGATTCACAGGTAAGAGTCTCAGGAGTCCTTGTATGCACAGGGTTGTGGCTAACACCTCCCAACATCACAGGTCAAAATATGCCACTCTGCAAACCAGAGTCAGTCCTCACTTTAAAGACACAGGAAACATATTCAATTACAAGGCTTAAGATTGTAAAGAGGACACTGTGCCACTCTGCCAGTGGTGGGTCGCCACTGTGTCCTGGGTAAGGAAGCTGCAGTTGGGTGGCAGCTGGTGCCCAGGCTCACTCTCTCCCAGGAAATGGATTCCCAGGACCCTTTACCAGAATTCTCTGTCCTCCCAGATTAAAGCAACTCCAGCATCCCTTCTGCATCTTCCTACAACTTAAGTCACACTGACATTGAAGCTTAAGTTTAGATCTGAAATTCCTCTAGCATGGTCACTGGAGTATTATAGATTGTTTCAACACTCCTCCATGTCACCCTTATAATAAATACCTGCTACTAAGCCTTCCCTCATCCCCAGAACTCTTAGCCCCCTTCATAACCATGATGCTCACTCCTACCTAACTACTCTTCAGTTACTCAAGCCTTCAAGGGAGAAAGTAGTACCATCACAGAAAACACTGAAATGATGGTGTAAGTGTTAATTTCCTAGCAAGACAAGGCGAAAGAGGTGGTATTCCATCCATGCTCACTGGAACAAAGACATATTCATCAAGCTATATGGGGGCAGAGGGCATTTCACGTCAAAGGAACCATAATTGTAATTTTCTCTGGAAAGGAGTACAATGTCCTACACATTCTAAGAAATAAATAATCATATGAAAACCTTTTATTCCAGCAGCAGCATATATGTGCTTTTCATTAGAAAGCAAACCCTTGCCATCAAATCCTGTTGACTACAGTCACCCCATGCTGACACCAAAGCATCCAGGGGGATGACTCCTAGGTGGCTAAACACACACAAACACATCATCTGCCCCTCAGATGTTTTTATCCCATGTCTTTAAAAATGGATAAATATGCTTTATTTTTTAATTTTTTACTCAAATGCTTCTATTCATAGAGTGCAAATATTGGCAGTTGGAGGCCTCCCCTTAGTGCTAGGGACGTCCTCGTGAGCTGACCAGCACAAGGAGACAAGTCAGCGTAAGCGCTTTCTTTTCTCCACTACAATCAGCCATGTTATACTCAAAGTCAGGACCTTTTCCAAATTTGCTAAAAAAAGACAGAATCAAGAGCTAAATAAAAGCCTATTTAACTTCCTTTTATTTGAAACTTCAAAGTAGGTCATTTACACAGTGAAAAGGACAGGAAGAAAAGAGAGAAAACAGTTAACATAAAAACTAAGGCCAGACAATAGTAAAACCCAAATTCAAATACTTTTTTTTTTTTTTTAAACACATTGTCCAGTCTTGTCGGGAAAAAATAAGTCATGAAATTGGTTTTTGTTGTTCTGTTTCCTTCCAATCATTATGAAAGGCCATTGACTGGAAGTTAAAAATGAAAAAGAACAAAAAAAGCCTGGCACTCAAAATGAAAAGACGGAGACATTAACTATTTATAAGCCTGAAAGCCAGATTTCCTTTTCTTTTGAAGAATAAGTGAAATCATATTTTGTGTTGAACTCAATTTTCAACTATGTTTTCAAAGTAATACTGAAATGCTCCTCTTTTATTTTTCAGGAAAGACGTGTGTTCTTGACAACTAACTGCATTTGCTGGAAGATGAAAGCTTTTACTCATTTTAAAAATTGTTTTCGTGGCTCTAGCAACTAAGCTCGCTTCAGGCCAACTCATGTACCCCTGGCAGCAGGGCTCCTCAGCCTTGGGGTGCACAGGAATCACTCAGGGATCTTGCTCAAAATGCAGAGTGGGCTCAGATTAGGTGCAGGACCTGTCAGTGCCACGTTCTGACCCAGGGACTGGAAGGGGCTCTGAGCAGCATAAAAAATTAGCAGCTCATGATCCACACCCAGAAATCGAGTACATACGTAATGAAGACTGAAACTTTTATCTTTAATAAATTCAACAAATGATCATGATGTACTGTGTTGGTTTCTTGAGGCTGCTGTAACTATGGCTTACAACAGAAATGCATTCTCTCATATGCTGGAGGCTGCAACTCTGAGCCAAGGTAGTAGGGTAACCCCCCTCTGAAGGCTGGAGGGAAAGGCTCTTCCTCCTTTCTTTTGTACCTTCTGTGTCTCTGCACCCAAATTTCCCTCTTCCTAAAGGGTATCAGTCTTCCAATTAAGGACCACCTTTCTCAAGTATAGCCTTACTCAACTTGAATACCCTGCAAAGACCTGAGTTTCCAGGAAGGTCACATTCACAGGAGCTGGGCATGAGGTTCAACCCAAAGCATGCATACCCATTTGGAACCTGCTAAGATTGTAACTCTTCATACTGATTGTTCATTAGAATCACCAGGGAACTTTCAAAGTTGTACCAATACAAGGCTGTACCAAAGTAAATCCAAATCTCTCAGGGTTCACCTAGGTATTACTACTCTTTAAAACTTCAAATAGTTTTCAGTGCATACCAAGGTTTCAGAAACACTACATGACACTTATATGTTATAGATCTTTGGGAAAATATATGATGTTTTTACAGGGAATGTTTACTTTCTTACTAGGATTGCAAAAAATATGCTGATGGTTTAATTGATGCTGGAATTTGCAATTTAGAAAAGAGAGGGTGATAATAATTTTTAAGGGCCCATGGTTTCTCATCAATACTAATGTAAACATTTGATGATTTTTTAAATAGGTATGTATAGATTATGAAATATTTATCCCCATATATATGTATATACATGTATATGTTTACACACACACACACATATCACTGTATCCACTTAGAAATAAAGCCAAAGGGTTAAGGAAGAGAGTATATATGAGAAAAACTGAAGAAAATATTTGAGCTAAGGAAATTAGTCTGAATAAATTTATGATCTTGTTAACATGTTTTTCAAGACTTCTTTGTGATAATATATCTCTAATTTTGCTGCAAAGAAAGTAGCCTACTGAACTGTCCTTGAGATATTCTTTCCAATTTGCCTCTCCCCATTTTCTAGTACCATGATACCAGAAAATACTATTTCAAGTAGATAGGTGTGGTGACTTGCTTTAGACAGACAGAGAAATAGAGAGAGGAGGGAGGAGGAGAGAGGCAGATGTTTAAGCACAGTGAGTTATAGAGCTCTAGAAAATACTTTGGAAAAGGTTAAATTTGTGACATGGGAGTCACTTGCTTTTCTGAGTTGAAGGCAGTTCTGTGTGGGTATTTGGTTTGTTGTTATAGTTATTGCTACCTAAACAGTAAAAGCAATTTCATGAAATAACAATTTTATTGTTTATTACAAGACAATACAAAGGAAGGAAGTAAATAATTATAATCCAGGGAAAAATAAACAGCACATTAGTGAAAACACCAAAAGCTACTAAATTAAGAAATATAGCCTAATAAAATGTAGAAGTAAAATACAAATATGGAAATATATCAAAACATATTAATCAGGTCAGTATTAGTAAATCACAAAACCTGATCAGCTGAAAACGGTGAGAATAAATAAGTCAACGTGCAACTTGTATAGAACTAGGACAAAATGGATCATCCAAACTCAGACCCTTGAGAAGGAAAGAAGTTGCTGTTAGCCATTGGGGAGGACAGGAGCTGTGTGGAGGCTGTATGTCCTCAGACCCGCAGGGCAGGAGCCGGGGTCTTACCCACCCTCCCTCTGCTTGTGGCTCATCTTTGAGCCCTGGAAACACCATTCTGCTATCTTGTCCATGATCAAATATGAAAGAGAACCCATTTATTTAATAACTGTTTAAAAATGGCATATGTGAAAATATACAAATATGAAATCATTTTCAGGAGTGAAGGAAAATGAATTACACGGGTAAAACTCAACCCCAGATCACAGAGGATGAAGACTCTCAAGGCCACCTGCCCACCTCTGTAGGACGGGCCCACCCTGGATAGGAGGAGCCCACGGTAGGTAGGGGGGGCCCACCGTGGTAGGAGGGGCCCACCCTGGTAGGAGGGACCCACTGTGGTAGGAGGGGCCCACCGTGGTAGGAGGGACCCACTGTGGTAGGAGGGGCCCACCGTGGTAGGAGGGGCCCACCTTGGTAGGAGGGGCCCACCTTGGTAGGAGGGACCCACTGTGGTAGGAGGGGCCCACCATGGTAGGAGGGGTCCACCTTGGTAGGAGGGACCCACTGTGGTAGGAGGGGCCCACCATGGTAGGAGGGGCCAACCTTGGTAGGAGGAGCCCACTGTGGTAGGAGGGGCCCACCGTGGTAGGAGGGGTCCACTGTGGTAGGAGGGGTCCACCGTCGCAGGAAGGGCCTACGGTGGTAGGAGGGGTCCACCGTGGTAGGAGG
>CAUYPK010043518.1:0-39608 GCA_963574355.1 Loris lydekkerianus
TGGGGTTTTCACTTAATTAAATGTGCCATTAAATATTGTGGGTTAAATAGTTCAGTGGAATACAGTTCAGTTCAGCCACCTACCTCTTCAGCTCAGCCGCGACTTGTGGACTGAGCTGAAGCACCGCCCCCTCAAGCAGACAGCAGAAGACAACTGGAGACTATGTGCCTTTGATTAGGTGTGCACGCACCGAATCAAATAGCCTGTATGACCCGAGTATAAGCCGAGTTCGGGATTTTTTTTTTCGGCACAAAAACTCGGCTTATACTCGAGTATATACGGTATGTTAACCAGTTCAATGAAAATATTTCAAATTGTATATAAAACCAGCACATTGTACCCCGTGATTGTATTAATGTGCACAGTTATAAAAGAAGAAGAAGCTATAATGGATCTGTATCACCCCCAAGTTGAACATAGAATTCCTGCCTCTCTCAGTCTTTCTGCCCATCCAGGCAGTAGGTCTGGGAAATCTCTTCTAGGTCATCTCTTTATGCTTACTTGAGGCTGATCTTCCTTCTTAACTCTGTTAAGATGGCTACCACCTGTTTTGGCACAAGGCCTTCAGTCTGTCCCTAGATTAAAGATCAGCAAAGTCCTTGCCTCTCACCAGCCCCCAGAGATTTGGAATTGTGCTGTAGTCATCTCTAATGATGATATTTCTTATCCTCATTTCTGTAAAAACAAAAAAAGTGCAATTTCCAGAATTGGGAGTAATGGAATTTCTCAGCAACTGAGTTTACTTTTGCCTTATAACAGTTAATGTAACTCATAGAAGATCAGACAAGTTTTGTAGCCCATCTCTGGCAACTTCATAGTAGACTCACCTCATCTGTAGATGTTATCTTACATTTTTGTCCTATTAAGCCAGTCCTCAAGAATAAACCAGTCTTGATCCCCTTCAGCTTAATGTGATCAAATTTGTTTTTATTGCAGAAATCTCCCCCATGAAATATTAGTATCTTGTCTCTGTTAAGAATGTATGCCTTAACCACAACTGAGATAGGTAGGAATTTTCAAAATGTTCATAACTCAATACTAAAGGTAGATAGTAGATAGCAACAAAAATTCAAGGTGCATAAAAATAATTATTTTAAAAGCACCAGTTTTGGCTCTGCACCCGTGCTTCAGTAGTTAGGGTCCCTGCCACATACACCAGGGCTGCTGGGTTCAAACCTGGCCCGGGCCTGCTAAAACAACAATGACAACAACAAAAAAAAAATAGTCAGGCGCTGTGGCAGGAGCTTATAGTCCCAGCCTCTTGGGAGGCTGAGGCAAGAGAATCACTTAAGCCCAAGAATTTGAGGTTACTGTGAGCTGTGATGTCATGGCACTCTGCCGAGGGCAACATTATAAAACTCTGTCTCAAAAATGTAAGTAAATAAAAGCAACAGTTTTGCCCAGGCATGGTAGCTCACACCTGTAATCCTAGCACTCTGGGAGGCCAAGGCGGGAGAATCCTTTGAGCTCAGAAATTTAAGACCAGCTTAAGCAACACAGAGATCCTGTCTCTAGTAAAAATAGAAAAATTAGCTGGGCATTGTGGCGGGTGCCTGTAGTCCTAGCTATTCAGGAGGCTGAAGCAGGAGGATCGCTTGAGCCCAGGAGTTTGAGGTTGCTGTGAACTAGGCTGATTAATGGCATGGCACTCTAGTCTGGGCAGCAGAGCAAGACCTATCTCAAAAATAATAAATAAAAGGGCAAGTTTTTGAGCCTATTATACAGTCTTAGCTAGTTCTTGGGTTCAAACCATCTTTTCTATTTCTTAGTAGGGTTCTTAGTTATATTTGCCATGGGGCAGGGTGGTAATCTATGATATCTAAGTCATATGTGGCAACCTTTCCACTTTCTGGACTACCCAGTATACCAGCCACCAAATTAGGCCTTCTCTAAACTCCATCACCAAAGGCAGAATGATTTCCTCACAAACAGTAAAAATGTCTGGTTTTTCTGCAGGAATCCAGAGTTTTTGTAAGGACTTGGTAGAAGTGGCAGACATCTTAGAGAAGACTACAGAATGCATTTCTAAAGAATCAGAGCCTGGGGACCAAAAACTCATCCTGGAAAAGGTCTTCCGAGGATTGTCACTTTTAGAAGCAAAGCTGAAAAGTGTGTTTGCCAAGCATGGCCTGGAGAAGCTAACACCCATTGGTGACAAATATGACCCTCATGAGCATGAACTCATCTGTCATGTGCCAGCTGGTGTTGGGGTACAGCCTGGCACCGTGGCTTTAGTAAAGCAAGATGGCTATAAACTTCATGGCCGTACTATTAGACTTGCCCGGGTGGAAGTGGCAGTCGAGTCTCAGAGAAGACTTTGAACAGGCCATCAGTAACTGAATGTTCTCCAGAGTGCAGTCACCGTGTTTATTTATTTATTAAACTAGGTTTATTTTGTACATGAGGTACTTCATGTGATATGTTTTGAATTTAGTCATATTGGCTTTATAAGATAATTCTGTTGATTTAATGTGACCTGTTTGGTCTTATCAGAAATCTTGCCATTGGGCATTTGAACAATGTGACAAGTGTTCCTATGGTCTTTGTCAAAATATGTTTAGGAAAATTATTTTTAAATTGGTACTCTGGTGACTTTGAATCCACAATCCTTTTAACTATGTGTTTTCAACTAAATATTCCTGTCTAGTGGTCCCTGTGACAGGAATTGTATAGTATCTTGAATTTTGCTTTATGGTTGTACAAATAATCATTTGGGCTGATTTTTATACACATAGGTTTTCCAGACTTCCGTTTTTGTTTTATTATTTTTCCTTTAGCCATCTTTTATCCTTATAGTCCCTACTAGGTAGGCTTCATGCTCCTATCATTCCATACTCACCCCTCAGATTCCCAATTGCAGGTGCTAAACATCCAGGTAAGGCTTGGAAGACCGGGAGCATTAAGAAATTCAAGATACCCAGATCCCTTTTGAGCAAGGATGGCCAAGAAAGCTTGTGCTTGCTTGGCTCTGGGTTATCTTTAAATTATTTTCATCCTCCCTAGGTTTATAATCATTCCCGGTAAACTGAACAGCTAAGTCTATGACATTTACCTACAACAGCTCATTCCATCAGCCATTACTTCTCTGCCTGTTTGTTAGATTTGCCTTATAATCCTTTACTAGATTATAAGGGAGGGTTATCAGGACAAAAATGTTAGGTTCCCACAATTTGTCATTTCATTTAGTTATGTTGAAAGGTTTTTTCTTTGAAAGTTTACTCATCTTCTTTATTAATTATTAGTGATATAAGTATTCTCCTCTCCTCTTAGCAAATTTCCCTCCCCCTCCTCTTTTTTTTTTTTATTTCCATAGATGCATGGTCTTGCTGTTTTGCCCAGGCTGGCTTTGTATCCTGAGCTCAATTGGTACTCAACAAATTACTACCTCTCTTTCATTGACAAGCTTTATTTCCTAGTTTTTATATCTGTCTTAGGTCACATTTATGTAAACATTTAGCTCTTGTGTATTAATGTTCAGTTAATGGACCTATATGTTTATTTTTTCCAGTCTTGCTTATAGCTGGTATTCTGTAAAGTTGTCTAATAAAAGACTTAATGAATGAATGGTACGTAAGACTTTAGAAAGGAGGTCAATTATGAACAGTTTAATGTGGTTGGAAGCCTTAATGATCTAAACTCATCCTTTCTGCTTCTCCTGAAGTATGAAAACCTAGTCTTTTTAATTCCGGACCAAAGAGGAAAAACCCTCTAGACTAAATTTCAATAAGAACTTGAATTGGAAACAACTAAATATTAAATTCAATCATTTAAGATTAATGGACGTGCAGATAAGTCCCCAGAACACAATGAGATGTTGTTGCTGGATGTCTAGATGCTTGAGATTAGGTTTCAGTCACCCATAAAGTAAATCCACTTTTACTGGAACTCTGACTTATAAAGTGGGGTGATAAAAGTTACCTTCTTGGACATGGATAATTCTAAAACACTAAACAGACATGTCCATAAAGGCATCCCCCTATGGGCTCTACCATCTCATCAGATTTAGACACTTAAAAAACAAGTAAATATGCGCTTTTAAAATGCAATCAAAAGACTAGGATGAAGATTTTAAAACTAGAGCCTCTTTTGGCATCCCACTGAGTACATAATGTACATATGATGAACAGTAAAACTTCACAATAGGAAATTGTCCTTTTGTCTTTGTTTCTGAGATTGACAGATGGTGACAAGAAGAAAATGAGCCAATTGTGTGTGTTTTTTTTTATTTCTAGCTATTATTACCAGTGAATTAGAATTAGCCATAATTCTATGTAGGGAATGTAATGATTACCTAAAGAGCATTCTAATGCTCTTTTACGCTTCCTGTTTTTGCAGGTAGATTGAGAATAATTTTCGGTTCTTTGATTATTCAGTAGTTTTATAGACTTAAAAGTAGAAATTTGGAATTAGAAGATGAAGCTAAAATAGTAAGAATCTTAGGTTAAAAGCCTTAAGGGAGCCAGAGCAGCATAATAGAGCATAGGCATGGTCAGTGTAAATGCCAGTTCAGTCACCTGTGTGACTTTGGACACCTGTCATTTCACCCTCCTGAGCATGTTTGTAAAATGGTTCTTATAATTCTCGAATGATATTGTGACTAGTGAATGAAATGTGTTAATTGCCTACTGTAGTAGGCCCCCAGATAATTAATTTTGTTTTATCATGTACATTATTCCTACTTTTTTATAGCTATTTAAAGTAAAGGGAAAGACTGGTTAAGTAATGACTATAAAAAAAAAAACTTGTAAGCTAATCATTTACAGTGATTTACTGTCCTTCCAGTTTCTGGGGTTTTTTATTAACTACAACACAAGAAAACCACATTCTTGTTCTCAAAGAACAAGAAAATTGGGTCAGTGCTCTTAATTATTTCCCCCTTAATGGCACAGTGAAAAACATTGGCTTACAGATGATCTGTAAGGAAGCTGTGGCTTACTTGAAGGGGAAATCTTGGTTCTTTAGTACTTGAATTCTAGAAATCTTCAACAGACTTTTCTTACTATTATAAAGAATCAGTCAATTTAATATTGATGTTAAGTTACTCGGTGCTCTCATACATGGCAAAGGATTTGATAAATGAAAAGTTCTTCAAACACTAAAGCAAAATCACATAGAAAAAAACTAAGGATGAAAGATAATATTCAGACACAATTTTAATAAAATGCAAATGAAAATAACCGCAGTTCGTGCATGTGGAGTTTTTGCCTAATTCATATTGTCTGGTGTGTTATAAGGTCACTTAAGGAGAGGTATCCTGAGATCTCACAGCACCACTGCCAAGGGGATGCAGTGTAGACTTTCTACACCCCGCCTTGGTATTAAAGTCTTAACCTGTTTTTCCGTCTGACTTGTCTCTTTCTGATTTCCTGTTACTTGGTTCTGGACTATTTCTGCCTGCCTTTCTGAATTGCCTTGTTTTCTTACGTTTGCTTCCTAGTTCTGTTATCTGCTTTGACTACCGCACTTGTACTGCTGGACTCCTGACCATTCTAAACAGACTATTGGCATGTGACCTTATTCTGACCTTCACCTTCTATTTGCCCTTACCAACTTTTTTTTTAAAGTTAGTATCTCACTATGTTGCCCAGGCTGGTCTTAAACTCCTGGGCTCAAGCCATCCTCTTGCCTTAGCCTCTGAGTAGCTAGATTACTGGTACAAATCAGCATACCTGTCTTTTTCAACTGCCTGGTCTTTGTATTGCTGCTTCTTAGCTGGCTTCCATGTACCTAGCCTCTTAGCTGAATGGCCTTCTGGAACCAACCTTGGGATTTGGCCTTATATTTTCATCAATCATTCAATACTGTTTGTTCACCCTGGCTCCATTCCCAGTGCTAGTTGGTAAATATAGTCTTAGTCCTATTCACTCAGACTTTGTCCACACTCTCAAGTTCAGTGTGATGCTTTTAAAACATGGATCCAGAATTCCTTGACACCTATTATCAAGGGGTAGGGCCTGTGTCCATTCTTGAATCTTGGACCTTTGTGATTGCTTGACTACTAGAATACAGTGGAAGTGGCACTCCCAATTTCTAGACCCAAACCTTTAAAAACTGCCAGCCCCATTTCCTGTCTTGGGATGTTTAACTTTGGAACCTAACCATTATGCTACTAGCAAGCTTAAGTCTCTTATGGAGTGGAACTGAGGGCCTTGGGATAAATTTTCAGCTGAAGCAGCACCTTTGCCAGCCAGTGAGCTATCTTGAAAGTGGATTCTCCCAAGGGGAGCAGCCACAAATGACACCACGTGGAACAGATGAGCTGATCTCACCTGAGTCCTGCCCAAATTGCAGGTTTATGGGCAAAAAAAGACTATTGCTACTTTAAGCCACTAACTTTTGGCATGATTACACACACAAAATAGATAACTGATTCTGTCACTCCACCTTGTTCCCAGTCCCTGATGGCACCAGAATTGTGCCTTTGTATGTTTTTTAGAGACAGAGTCTCACTTTGCCACCCTCGGGAGAGTGCTATGGCATCACAGCTCACAGCAAACTCCAACTCCTGGGCTTAGGCAATTCTCTTGCCTCAGCCTCCTCAGTAGCTTGGACTATAAAGAGCCCGCCACAACGCCCGGCTATTTTTTGGTTGCAGTTTGGCAGGGCCAGGTTTGAACCTGCCACCCTCGGTATATGAGGCCGGCGCCCTACTTACTGAGCCACAGGCACCACCCTGCCTTTGCTTTTCTTATCAACTCTTTTGAATTTGCCTTAAAATTTTGATGAGTTCACACATTGTCATCAGGATGCTAGAATGAAACAGCTCTAGATTCAAGAATTTCAAAGGGCTTGGCGACTGTGGCTAAAGCAACTAAGGCGCCAGCCACATACACCTGAGCTGAAGGGTTCGAATCCAGCCGGGCCTGCCAAACAACAATGACGGCTACAAACAAAAAATAGCTAGGTGGTGCGGCCAGCGCCTGTAATCCCAGATACTTGGGAGGTGGAAGCAGAAGAATCGCTTGAGCCCAGGAGTTGGAGGTTGCTGTGAGCTGTGATGCCATAGCACTCTACCCAGGGCAACAGCTTGAGGCTCTTTCTCAAAAAAAAAAAAAAAAAAAAAAAAAAAAAATTACAAAGGACCCTAAAATTATAAGCAGAGTGAAGAAGATGAATTTTAGACATTAGCAGGCTCTGCCTCCTTGCCATGTGATAACCTATGTGACCTCAGGACTGTGTTGAGCGTACCCACCAGCAAGAAGGCTTTCACTAGATGCAGCCCCTAATGTCAATATGACTTAATCCTACAAAAAAATACCCTACAAGAATCAGAATAAGTCAGTACATACAAGAACTTAGCACAAAGGGATCAATGAATTATTTGTTTTAAAAACTTTTTCAGGGAATATCTTGACTCTTTGGAAATGAACTTAAAAGTTGTTGCATAGTGACACAAAAATTGCAAAAACAAAATTTTTTAAATTTAATTTTATTTATTTGAAGGTGGGGAGGAGACAGAGTCACCCTGGATAGAGTGCTGTGGTGTCTTAGCTCACAGCAATCTCAAATTCTTGGGCTCAAGAGATCCTCTTGCCTCAGCCTCCCAAGTAGCTGGGACTACAGGCGACCACCACAATACCCAGCTAATTTTTCTATTTTTAGTGAAGACAGGATTTTGCTTCTCAAACCCTGAGCTCAAGCAATCCACCTGCCTTGGCCTCCATAGTTCTATGATACAGACGTAAGCCACCACGCCTGGCCAAAAAAATTTTTTAGAAAAGTTTATGAGAAATGTAAATCTATTCATCGACCATTTTACCTGTAGTAATGCTTTGGGTCTATTAAATTCAGACTCACCAAGCTGACTTAGAACCCCAGCGGTAAGCTCTTTCACCAATTCTCAGAATCTCTTCAGTTTCTTGCCTTTGCCATAATGAGTGAATAAATATGGATTTTCTTTATTCTGAAACTCATCCCCCTACCTCTATTTTCTGCCTTTGGAAATCTGTTTTTCACGGCATGGTAAACCACGCTGTGAAAGAAAGAACTGACTTGTTCTCTTAGGATGAAAATGGGAGCTTATCCCGTCCTTCTTACCTTTTCTTCTTTCTGAAAAGAGATTCAATGAAACTATTCCCTATTTTAAGAAGTAGAAGGCAGATATTAACTATCTAAAAAGTACACACGAGAACGGCAGTATGGAAGCATATGCATAGGGTAGCGTCTACCCACCCGGGCTGCATACTTGGTCTGCAAGTTCCCGCACTGGCACAACTGCCAAATGGTTTCACATCCCTTATCCCACGTGATCGTCACAACCACCTAGAAAGGTAGAGCAGGACTGTTAGGTCCGTTTACAAAAGAGAACACAGTGAGACACACAAAAGACATATTGCAGAGCTAGTAACTCAGAGGCTGGACGTAAACTGAGGTCTTCAAAGCTTCAGTTCTGTCTTCCATCCGGCTGGGCCCTGGTCCTGATGCTGAGAACCAGACGCACGCACACCTGCGCCGGAGCAAGGATGAGCCAGCCAGTGAGAAACTCGAATCCGGGAGGCGGGACAGAGAGGCTGCCAATGATAGAGCCTGCCCCAAGAGAGATGTAGCTAATGAGGGCCTCTTACTGGAAAGGGACGGCTGCTCGGCCAATGAGAAGATGGGACCAGCGAGGCTGGAAGGCGGGACGGCCAGTGGGGCGCCGGGGCGGGGCGGTGAGCAGAGCGCCAACCCGCGAGCGCCTGAACCCCGGCGTGCTGCCCGGCTTGCCGCCCGCCATGGCACGCGCTGTCCCGCTCCTCGCCGCGCTGGCCGTGCTCCTCGCCGCAGCAGCTGCAGGCGGAGACGCCCCGCCCGGCAAAATCGGTGCGGGAAGGACGCGGGGCGGGGTGGGGTGGCGTCGAGCTGGGGAAGGAGGGGCGGGTTCTCAGCCTGCAGCAGCTGGGTGGGGGCAGGGAGGGCGACCAGGTGAGGAAGGGAGCTCCAGAGAGGATCTGGGTGGAGGAAAGGCGAGGAACGTGGACAGGGCAAGGGACGGGGACGCAGTAGGGCTGGTGGTGATGGGGAGGGTAGTATGGGCCTGGAAAGAGGGTCACCTGAAACGGAAAAGAGGCCTGGACCGGACTGGTCGCTGATCTCACCGAAGGTCCAGGGTCACTGAGCATCTAGCGTGGAGCTTAGTAGGCGCCTGGATGACATAGGACAGGGGCTGGACAATGGCATTTGCAAAGATTTGTTGAGGGCCATCTGTGTAGCCTAGTGCTCTAGTTCCTGCTTGGAGGGGAGACCTCACAATATCGGGAAGTCGGTTCTGAGCTGAAAAAGTAGGGAGAGTACAGAGGAAGGGCGCTGCACCCCAGTCTTTGTGGCCCAGAGACGGCTTTCTGGAAGTAACACCTAAGCCAGAGCCTTGGGCACATAGGAGACAGTCTTTCTTTACAGAGACAGTAGATCTGCTGGAGATTTTGCTGAGTGGGGAACTTTTGATAAGTCAATTTATATGTGTATCATTTGTGTGGTTCTCCAATACTTCATTTCAAAATTTTTCAAACGTACAGCAAAATTGAAAATTTTTTTGCAGTGATCATCTGTATACCCACACCACCTGCATTCTGCCGTTAACTGCTAATATCCTTCCTTTACCACATACCTAACACACACACTTCTGTCCATCCATGAATCCATCTTACATTTTGATACATTTCAAAATAACCTGCAGACATCAGGATGCTTGTCTAAATACTTCATCGTGCATATCATCATCAGAGTTCCATATGTGTTTACAGTTGCTTCCCCAACCCCCAACAATTGTCATTTTAACTCTACATGACTCATGAAGATTTTCAAGTCTCGCCCATAAAATTCCCACAGGCAGAGATGCTAGGCTTTCGAGTGGAAGGACAGTCCCTACTTCACTAGGTTACCCTTCATGTGGCAGAAGTGTCTTGGGACAGCTCATGGAAGCACCATAAACTTACAGGGACGAAGGCAGTGCCAAAGCTCTGTGTGTTACAAAACCACAGCCCAGGTTATAAAGGGCTAAGATAGACTGAAGCATGTCAGAAATCAGATTGACTGAGAGTGTAGGGCTTTGTGAGGAAAGAAAATCCTGAGAGCTAGGGAAGACCTCATGGAGAAAGTGGATTTTGAGCTAAGCTTTGGAGGAGGGTAGGAAAGAGTTAGGCAGTCAGTATCCAAGGGTGCAGGATACTCACCATTTTCTTAAGAACAGGCAGCAGGACAGGACATTTCTCACCATTGAGGAAAGGATCAGGACCTCCTCCCAGAAAAACGGCTGCACTGTGGCAACACCACACTGCCGTTCAGCTTTCCTGATTTTCCTCAGTTCTCTGACAGGAGCCTCTGTTTGTCCTCTGTGGTTTAGACTCTACCCACAAGAATGAGAAGCTTCCTGTTAGACATCTTGCTCCTTAAGGCTCCTGCAGGATCAGCTCTGAATGCTTTGTGTGGCATCAGTACCCTTTAAACCCAGCCATATAGTTCCATATGCTGCCCAGCTCATGCTTTTCTCTCTACAGAGTATGCATTTCTGCTCACTAGCAAAGCTGATTGTCTGCCAGCATCAGGGATCAAGTGTTATTCCCCCTGTGAAGCCTGTGTCCCCACACCCTCTGGGGCAAAATTCATTGCCTCCTCCCCAGGACTCTCTGCAATTCTCTGTACTTTGTCACAAGTTGTCATAGCTAATTGTACATCACTCTGTATGCCCACTCCATGCTGGGCTCCTGGGGTACAGAAGCCCTGTTTGATTAATGTTTGTGCCCCAGCATGACACCGTAAACCAGAGAGTGGGTGTCAGTTATGTATGGTGAATGAGCTGGTTCTCAATGAGCTGATGTCTTCTGCTTTCTGATAGCTCTTGGGCAGCTTCTGGGCTTTGTAATATAAGTTCTCTGAAAAAATGGGTAATTTGGGACTCTTAACAAAAAGGAGAGGAGGCAAGCACAGTGCCTAATTTTAAGAGCATTCTTGAAAGTGGCTTTGTAAATACTGAGAAAGAGGAAGTGGTTTATTCTTTCAGCATACAAAAAGTACTTCATGAACTCTCACACCTGCTAGGATCTGAGAACGGTGACTGTGCTCTCTCTGTGTCCTAAAACAAAACATTTAAATACAGTGTGGCTTGGGTAATGTGCTGTGGGAATATTCAGGAGTGATACCTGATGAGTGATTGCCTGACTCATCTCAGATGGGTCAATCCAGCCAAGCTACAGGTGACATCTGAGGGCTATCAGGCACAGAGTGAGGGTACTCCTGACAAAGGGAGCAACTCCAGCAAAGGCATGGCCCACATTAAAGGAAGTGTACACAGACAAGGTGCAGTGTTAGGAGGGTAGGGCAGGAAGGGGAATAAATAAAGAGTGGCCACATCTTAATCTAGTATTGTCTGAGAATTGACTGTCACCACTTGGTAGGAGATGGTGGTCCTAGGGTCCAACATGGGTCCAGTAAGGACAAATTACACCAGATTTATCTCATTTTCTTTCTGAATAGGGTTACTGGACTATGAGATGAAAGGAAAGCAGTGTTTCAGAACAGAGTAGGCAAAAATTGTGAGTAAGGTAGTAGTCCAGATCAATAACTTCATTGCTGGCTCACCAGTCTCTCACAGGGTTAGTATCTGTCAAGGCAGCAGTTCCTGCTAGCATTTCTGAGCCTTGTCCAGCAAAATGGTTTTAACAGTGACTTAGATGAGAATACTGATGCATGTAAGCTAGGTTTGTAAATAGCAGGAAGGTGGGAGGTGTATTAAAGACAGTGAATGAACAATAAGACCCAAAAAAAAGACCTCAGCAAGCTCAAACTTTGTGACAAGAGTCCAAACTGGAATGAAGTGCCCTGTAAAGTATTGAGCAACCCATCTTAGGTTGCATTCCAACCTTGGTAAACACAGACATAAACATGATCTAAATGTCAGGTGGCAGGTTGGTTTAGACCAGGGGTAAGCACACTTTTTTGAAAAGGGCCAGATAATAAATATTTTAGGCTCTGCAGGCCAGCTGCAACTACTCAATTCTTCCTAGCATGAAAACAGCCATAGATAATCAGTAAAAGAAAGAACATGGCTGAGTTCCAGTAAAACTTTTGTTTGCAAAAACAAGGCATCTGCCTGGATTTGCCCTGCAAGCCGCAGTTTTCAACCCCCTGGATTAAGGAGTGGTTTCCAAACACTGATCCACCAAACAGAACTGCTCAGTAGCTATTTTTATCAATTCATAGTGAAAGAAGAAAATTTGGAACAATGCAGTGAGTTTTGTATAAAACTAAGTTTATTCCCCTTAAAAGGTCATCCTGAATTTTGAAATGTTTTGCTGCTGTAATATCTTTTTTAAAATGAAGGAAGCAACTTCAGGTTTGCTTTTGTGTATTAGTAATAGCTCTACTGACAACTCAGTCTGCAGATTTCATTTTGAAATGTTGAAAGCCTGTGAAATACAAGGGCCTGGAACCACCAATGCAGGAGGAGGCAAAGGTGTGAGCTGCAGCCTCTCACTCCCATACTCTTGTTTTTTCCCATGACTGCCTCCGGGGCCTGCTGACAGCCGTGGTTGGGGCTGGAATTGGGGGCTCTGCTGTGGCCCATTTCCTCCAGCAGCACTTTGGACCCCGGGTACAGATCGATGTTTATGAGAAGGGGACTGTCGGCGGCCGCCTGGCCACCATATCAGTCAACAAGCAGCACTACGAGAGCGGAGCCGCCTCCTTCCATTCCCTGAGCCTACACATGCAGGACTTCGTCAAGCTCCTGGGTGAGTACACCCTGGGACTGGTGGCAGTGTCAGACCCTTCCCAGACTGCCTAGACCGTCATGTCCAGGAGGTCATGCAGCCCAATCTCCTCATTTTACAGATGGAGCAGCTGAGACCAGAGAGGGGAAGGAACTTGCCTGAGGTTACACAGTGAGTTAGTTGCAGAGCCGGGATTAGAACTCAGGTTTGACAATTTGCTGCCTCGAAATAATCATGATGATATCATTGTCCGTAAGCTGGGGCCAGATATCTGGCACCCTTCTAGGTGGTGTGTAGGAATTACTTTCAGTCTTCCCTACCAGACTGTAAGATGAATGTTAGAGCTCCTAAGGAAACTGAGGGTCAGAAATTTTATATACCTCACCTAAAGCCATGCAGCTATTAAGCAAGAGAACTAGGATTCAATCCAGCAGCATTAGTCAAAACCACAGATACACATACTGTTTGACACAGAAGTTCCACTTCTCAGAAATGATCCTAATGGTGGTCTTGGCAGATATACAAAGTAGCATACAAACAAGGTTATTCATTACAGCATTGTTTGTAATAGCAAAAGGTTGCTATTACAACCTCTACACACTGGGAACCGGGGTTAAAAAAATTATTGAATAAATACACAGTCTTTATTCAGAAGCCAGAATAGGGAAGTTCTTTATGCCCAGGTATAATATACTCCAAGATGCAGTATGTTAAGGTGCAGAGCAGCATATATAGTATATGGGAGTGAGAGAAGGAATAGATCATAGCAGATATATCTGTATTTAGGAATCCATTGCTCGTAAGTTGTAGAGTACAGGAAGGCTATGAGGCTGTGATTTCTATGTGATCTTGGTGCCTCGGGCTGCCATTTCAAAGCAAGTCCTGTAGCTATCAACCCCTGGACATTCTGGGATGACATCTGAATTTCTCCTGCTGGTAGCTTAGTGAGATCCTAGGAAGGCTATAAACACCTTCCCAGTTGCTTCTGTTTGCTCTTTAAAAACAAGCAACACAAATGAACAAACCATGTCCACTTGGCATCAAGAAGGCCCCAAATCTTTGAAGGGGACTTGAGGGCCTCCTCTTCGTCTCCACAGGGCTGAGGCACCGGCGCGAGGTAGTGGGCAGGAGCGCCATCTTTAGCGGGGAGCACTTCGTGCTGGAGGAGACTGACTGGTACCTGCTGAACCTCTTCCGCCTCTGGTGGCACTACGGCATCAGCTTCCTGAGGCTGCAGATGTGGGTGGAGGAGGTCATGGAGAAGTTTATGAGGTAGGGCTGGCAGAGCTGGAGCTAGAGCTATGGGAAGGGTGTTCCAGAGGGGGGAGGGGAGAAGGCAGGGAAGGAACCAGCTTGATGGTGCTTTATGAAAAAGAAAGAGGTTCTTGTTGGATGTGAGAGCCCAGCACAATTCTGTGCAGGCTGAGAGCAAGCCCCTCACCTGAGGAATGGCCTTACTGGGTGCAGGCCTGGTCTCTGGTTTTGTCCCTCTGCTACCCTGATAAAAGCATGGGTTGCAAATGCAGTCACCTGCAAGGCTGAACCAGGATGTGAGTCAGGGAAACAGCAGGTAAAAGAGCACAGGGGCAGAGGGGAGTGGGTGAGCTGCAGAACAAGGCCCTGTCTGAAGGAGGCAGCCAGCATTCCCCTGCAGTTGGCTGGGGCCAGCCATGTGCAGTGCCCACCAATGTGGCTAGATCTTCCAGTTTCGCAGAAGCTGGAAGTCCAGAGTAATATGAAATCTCCCAGTGTTTCAGCATTTGTAAACCAATACATCTTCAAACAGTGCAGATGCAGCGCAGCCTGTGGGTCACTGTTTCCAAACTTTGCTGACTTCCAGCTTTTCCATCATGATCCCTTCGCCTCCCCATCATCTTGGGTCTCAGGTATGGAGGACACATGGTCTATTCTCACTCCATCCTGTTGCTCACCAAGCTGTCACTTGCCTTTCCTCTGGAGTTCCTCCTGAAGGTGCTCACTGCTTCCACCCCAGTGCAGAGGCTGCTCCTCAGGCACAGTCTCGTCTGCCTTCATTGCCAGGCACACAAGCCTAGCCCATTCTCCACTCCCTTATAACTGTGCTGTTAAGGGAACTTATATCCTCCAGATGCCCCCGAAAGCTTTGCCTTACCCCTCTTTCATTCTGATACTTTTCTTCTTCACTTTATCCAGACCTATAATCTTGACTTTTCCTTTTGTGAGAGATAACTCCTCCCTGTCAACTCTAGTTCCCCCTTCAGATCCAGACTCACATTTCTGTCTGCTTTCAGGACATCTCAATCTGATGTCCCATTGAAACCAAACTCAAGACAAAGCAGCCCCAGAACAGGCAAAATATCAAATACCAGCCAGTCCCTGAGATTAGGCAAGCAGTAGAGGGACAAGATGTGAGAATGAGTGGGAGCCCTGTCTGATCAAACCAAAGGAGAGGACAGGCTAGGCTAGCAGAGAGAGCAACAATATTGGCATGAGGCTGCTGCCATCAGGTCCAATGTGGTCCTAAAAGCAAGGACAAAGCCAACACAGTTGGAGAGGAGGCTGTGTCAGCAGAGGTGAGTCATGGGCACTGCTGCCTGGTAGGCCCAGCTGAGGGAGCCAGTGGCTCAGAGAGGTGACACAGTTGTCATTCTGCAGCCGTGATGGGAACCAGATCTAGTGGGATTCCTTACCTCTACACTGTCCCTTTAGGTCGGACACACCCACTACAGGCAGAGAGCAGGCCAACAGGAACACACCACCTCCTCTCCCATCCTTCCTTATGTAAAGGAGGTACCAAGTTCCTGGTGGACCTCCCTGGCACAGGGACCCAGCAGCAGGTAGTCAGCCGAAAGCCTTCCTGCACAAGGACTGTAGCTCTGTTGTCTTCTAGGATCTATAAGTACCAGGCCCATGGTTATGCCTTCTCGGGCGTGGAGGAGCTGCTCTACTCTCTGGGGGAATCTGCCTTTGTCAACATGACCCAGCGCTCTGTGACCGAGTCCCTGCTCCAGGTGGGCGTCACACAGCGCTTTATTGACGACGTCGTCTCTGCCGTCCTGAGGGCCAGCTATGGCCAGTCAGCAGCAATGCCTGCCTTTGCTGGTGAGCTTCTAGCCCTCGCAACCTGCCCTTGCCCTGCCCCTGGTGCCCCGCTGTGATAACCTCACCTTTATCCAGCTCATCAAAGTGCCTAGGCACTTTGCTGCCCTATTCCCATTTGATTCTGACATTGGTCCTCCCAGTTAGCAGGAGATGGTGTTCACTCCATTTCCACAGACAGTGAAAGCAAGGCTCAGATCAGAGGCTCAGGGTGTTTCTATCACTCCTGATTGCCTCGCAATCTCTCACGTGTGTATCCATGTTAATGATGAGGTGCTCCGCTGGCCATATTTTGGCTCAAAGAAACACCCCACTAAGGTCCCTGAGCCCCTGGGTGTTGATGTGTTTGAGCATCTGATCTTCCCAGATCATTACCGGGGTAGAGGGGCCTGTGCATAGCCCACCTCTAGCACAGGCCATGACAGCAGAGAATGTAGGCTTTACAAAGGTGGGAAACTGTCTGGTGTTCGCTAACGCATCCCAAATCCTAGAATGGTGCCTGCATCATACCAGGCATTCAGTACATCCTTGCTAAACTGACGAATGGAAAGGCTTGTATTAATAGGCACCTCCCTTGTGTCCAGGATACCGTCTGTCCAGCCTTTGACATGTTGGCTCCTTCCTAGCCGTCGGGTCCTGCTCAGTGTCCCTTCAGTGTGGCTTCTCTCTCTTTCCATTGTCCTGTGTGTGTCCTTCATAGCATCCCATACAATTACCCATTCACAGTATATAATCCAGTGGCTTGGGGTACATTCACAACGTTGTGAAATCATCACCATGATCAGTTTTAGAACATTTTCTTCACCCGAAAAAGAAACTATTCCCTTTAGCCATCACCCCCCACAGTCTTCCAGCTGAGACAACCACAAATCTACTCCCTGTTTCTATTGATTTGCCCATTCTGGGCATTCTCTATAAAATAGAATCATGCAATATGTGGTCGTTCTCAAAGCTAACTTTTTCATTGAGAACAGTGTTTTCACCTAACAGCGTGGTCAACTTTGTCGTATTTGTCTTTATGTTTGCTGCCTCATTGTGTCCACAGTTAGAGCCCAGTAAGAACAGTGCTGAACTTCCCAGCTCACTGTCTGGTGGTTCTGAGAACCCACCGGCCCTCTTCCTGCTTTGCCCAGGAGCCATGTCACTAGCCGGAGCCCAAGGCAGCCTGTGGTCTGTGGAGGGAGGCAACAAGCTGGTTTGTTCTGGTTTGCTGAAGCTCACCAAGGCCAACGTGATCCATGCCACAGTGACCTCTGTGACCCTGCACAGCACAGGTGAGTGGACAGAGCAGGACGCATGGCCATCCACAACATTGCTAGCCAGCAGACACTTCTGCCTTCCGTGTAGCTCAGCTTTGGTCTATTGTGCTGGGGAGTATTTACTAAATCTCAGTGGGAAGCCCCAGTCTGCCGAGGGACACTAGAGGGTGCTGTTGTCCCAATGTGAGAGCCAGGAAGCTGAGATTTAATCAGTCTAGCCTCTTTCTGGCAGCCTCCTCAGGCTCCCCAGCCAGTCAGTGGCAAAACCAGAGAACTTGGGTTTCCCGACTCCCAGTCTGGTCCTCACCCTGTGATTTTACCGCAGCATAGAAAGACCAGATCCACCACCTAGACAGCCCAGCTCTACTCCTGGTGCCAGGGTCTCCTTGTACACTCAATGTTGGAGACCAGGTAAAAGCTTGGTGGGGAGAAGCCAAAGGAGCAAGTTGACTTTTCTGCTCCCTTTTTCACCTTCAGAAGGGAAAGCCCTGTACCAGGTAGGGTATGAGAATGAAGTAGGCAACAGCTCCGACTTGTATGACATCGTGGTCATTGCCACCCCCCTGCACCTGGACAGCAACAGCAGCAACTTCACCTTTGAAGGTTTCAACCCACCCATTGATGATGTCCAGGGCTCATTCCAAACCAGCATCATCTCCTTGGTCCACGGCTACCTCAACTCTTCCTATTTTGGTTTCCCAGACCCCAAGCTTTTTCCCTTTGCCAGCATCCTTACCACAGATTTCCCCAGCTTCTTCTGCACTCTAGACAACATCTGTCCTGTCAATATCTCAGCCAACTTCCGGCGGAAGCAGCCCCAGGAGGCAGCTGTTTGGCGAGTCCATTCCCCAAAGCCTCTCTTTCGGACCCAGCTGAAGACCCTTTTCCGTTCCTATTACTCAGTCCAGACAGCTGAATGGAAGGCCCACCCCCTGTATAGCTCCGGCCCCACTCTCCCAAGGTTTGCGCTCCATGACCAGCTCTTCTACCTCAATGCCCTGGAGTGGGCAGCCAGCTCTGTGGAGGTGATGGCTGTAGCTGCCAAGAATGTGGCCTTGCTGGCTTACAACCGCTGGTACCAGGACCTTGACAAAATCGACCAAAAGGATTTGATGCACAAGGTTAAAACTGAACTGTGAGGACTCTGGGGAGAGCCCAGGAACTTCCACTCCCCACTGAAGATGGCTGACACCCAGCAGCCCAGGGTTGAATGAGGAACACTTGCCCATCAGGCCTCTTTCTGACCCCTTGGTATCGAGCGTCTTCTCCCTCCACTGTGAGTCCAAGAGACCTCTGTCTGCCTATACCAAGGATTCTCATAATGGTTGCTTTTTTTTTTTTTTAAAGGGGAAAGTAAGAAAAGGGAAGGAAATTCAAGCCAGTATATTTGTTCTATTTTTTTTTTTTTTTTTTTTTTTTTTTTTTTTAAGAAATAAAGTCCCATCTTCTCAAGCTGCTTCTGATTTGTTTTTCTTACTAGGAACTGGGATAGCTATGGGAGGGATTGTAAGGCAGAGAACTTTGAGTCTAATTATTTTTATTGTATTTTATTGCCTACTTCCAAAATGCACAGCCAATTGAGACCTTCAAGAAAATATTTATAACCAGATGGTTGTAAATAAGTAGAAGGGAAAATCAGAAAAACCTAAGAATGATAATAGCTCCTGTTGGGCTGTGGGCTTGCTAGTTATAAGGTCACTAGTTCAGAACTAACTACACAACATCTTCCAAGGTTCTCAGCTGCACTGCATATTGGAGGAGGTGACTGGTAGGACCCAAGGAAGAGCCATTAGTATAGCTCCATGCTTCTTGGCAACCAGAGGGTAATGAGAAACATCAAGGTATACAGGAAGAGGACACCTTCTCCTTGGCCCCTGGAGGAATTAACCATTCTCTTCCTTATGCACAGATGGAGGGGTAATGCAATAGATTTGTCTTATAAAGAAGGCAGTCACCAGATGACAGCAATCCCATCTCTCCCCCAAACATTCATCCCAGCAGAAGAAGGAAAGGAAAAAAAGTATTGGGATGGAGTTCTCTGGAAATTAACCTGGTGCTTTCTCCTGTGACACTGGTTTGAAAGAATAGAATTATGCTTTGCTTTTTCTACAAACCTTTATTTATTTATTTATTTTGAGACAGAGTCTCACTATGTCACCCTTGGTAGAGTGCTGTGGCGTCACAGCTCACAGCAACCTCAAACTCTTGAGCTTCAGCAATTCTCTTTGCCTCAGCCTCTCAAACAGCTGGGATTACAGACGCCCACCACAACGCCTGGCTATTTTTTTGTTATTGTTGTCATTGTTGTTTAGCAGACCCAGGCCGGGTTTGAACCTACCAGCCCTGGTGCATGTGGCTGGCACCCTAACCACTGAGCTACAGGTGCCGAGCCTACAAACCTTTAAAGATCAGTAGTTTTTGAAAAGAAAATAAATATCCTTTTCATTCCTTTTGGACCTGTTCTTTTCTGTAAAAGAGAACAGAGGAACTAAGTCCTAGGCACCCAATGTGTATGATGCATAGACGAACCACCACATTCGGATCTGAGGAAAGGGTCAAGAAATAAGCAGATGCCTAAGTTCCATACTTGCTAAATCAGGATTTAGGGGAGGGCCATGAATACCCAGAGGAAACAACACTGCCAAATTATACGAATATTAATATTATAGCTTTCCTAACAGGAACCCAGAAGTCATCTCCAAATTGAGGAAATAACTTATTCAAGTTCTCCTGATGAGTTTACAGAATTGTTCAAATTTCTAGAGCTTCTCCTTAAATTGAGTCCAGCCTGGGCAAAACACCCTTCCAGTTGGTGGAGGCCCGAACTGGCTCTGTCATTGTTTTCACTATGCCAGGGTAATGATGGCAAGTGAAAGGTGGAGTGCTGAGTGTACAAGTAGCATACACTTGGTTACTATAGAAATTTTGAAATGGACTCATCAGTAAAAAGGCTTTTGTTTAAAGTAGAAACTCAAACTCAGACTTAAGCAATAAAAGGTTTGTGGTGTTTATCATAACTTGGAAGTCTAACTGTGCAATCTTCAGTTCTACTACTTTTCCTGTGGTCAAAGATGGCGGCCAACAGCTCCCAGAATAAGAAGATCTTCTCCCATAGCCACTGAGCCAAATTTTGGGCACTGGGTTGGCTGGATCACCCCTGAACCAATTCCTGTGGCCAAGGGAATGCCACATGTTGCTTGGCCTGGGACTTAGATACCAGACCAATAACCAAGCCACAGGAGATAAGATTAAGCTGGTTGGCTTAGAACAGTCAGGTCAGAGAAGGCAAAGAGTCGCGGAGAGAGAGGCACAATGTCAGCCCCATGCAAATAGGGCTCTCGTGTCCTATGAAATGAAAGTGTGTAATGGTACCTTTTGATGTTCTGCATTTGATTTTTGCAGTTTCGGCCAGGGCCAGGCTTGAACCCGCCACCCCTGGTATATGGGACCGGCACCCTACTCCTTGAGCCACAGGCACCATCCCTGATGTTCTGCATTTGAAATGAAAATGGCAGTGGGCTGTCACAATGAACATAATAATTAATACTAGACCAGAGGACTAATGACAAAACTTATCTCCTATAACCACCCTAAGGAGAACTATGCACACAAGATGCAAAGCAGGGCAGCTACACTTGAGCCTTGGCCCTCATCTAGGTCTTTGGCTCCACGTCCAAGTATGGCTATAGAAGAGCTAGCCACATCTTTCAGAAATTTCCTTTACCTGGGCAGGCAGGCCCAAACAGCTCAGAAACAAAGCTGGCCAAAATGCCCACGCTGCCTGCTTCTCTAAGCCCAAACCTAACAGCCAGATCTCATCATCTCCCTTCCTTGCAGGCAGGAGGAAAAGGATAGAGATTCCAGAAAGGAGTATAAGAACAGGAAACCATTGCCCCAGGGCTCATCCCAACCTTCTTAGGCCTGGGAAGCTCCCAAGTGCCTAGAGCCCCCTGGAAGAAAGGAGAGCCCTATAATCTGCTAAATGAAACAGAAAAGGGGCCACACTTGTCTTCAGTAGTCCTGGATGTGGTATAGTGTTTATTAATCCTATAGCAGGTGATCCAAACAAAATTTCAGCACTCTGGGGGCAAGGGGCAGCTATGGAAGATAGACTAGAGGGTGGAATAAGGAATTTCTTGCTCTGGCCCACTTACGTAGGAGCATTAAAGGGAGGTAGTAGACTCGGGGCTTCCCCCAGGGCCCTCTATGCATTAATTCACCAAGCACAGTACCTCTATTCCATGTAGGGCACTGCACTGGGTGCTGGAGATGCCACAGTGAACAAGACAGATGTGGCCCTCATCTCATGGGAGTGGGAGTCTCACCATGGTGGGAAACATGAAACACATCTAGACAGACTAAAGGAGTTTCTAGGGCGCCATGGAGACCCAGATGAACTCCTTGCTGCTGCTTCTAAAGCAGGGGCCTGGAAGGGCCAGCTGGGACACCAGTGTCCAGGCTCAGCAGGTCAGACTTCTAAGTCAAAGAATAGTAAAGCTGAAGATAACCCTGGAGCTCTCTAAATCCTATCTGCTGGCTTCACATACGAGGAAACTAAAGCCCAGAAAGAGGAAAAGGCATCATCCATACAAAAGTAACTGGCCTTTACTGTGTTTCTAATGCCCCAGTGAAAGTAGGACGGCCCTTTCTCAACCGTGACAGGGGCATCCCCCACCCAACCCAATATTGGAGAACCTTCCTGCAATTCAATTCTTCTCACATCCTGACCCCACAAAAAAAAAAAGCCTTGGATTCTGTGGGCCTTTCATGTAGGGACTAAAGTCTTCAGACCTAGAAGGCAGGCTGTGGGGGTCTCAGAAAGGAGCCCCCGAGGCTGCTGTGGGGATCTGCATGGGCTGGCATAGGAAGTCGATTTTCCATTTGTCTGAAACCAGGCCAAAGCTTCCTGAGGTAATTTTAACCAGTATCCACTCTAGAACAATACCAAAAAAGGTAAGTTACTTACCATCCCAGACAGACACATACCTAACCATTCGCCTTTCATGAATTAGACCCTTAAAACATTCAGTGCTAAAGCCCTTCAAACACCAAAGTTAGAGAAGCCAATAAAGTATTTCTATGCTGGGCTATTGGCCCTTTTATTGAAATTGACTCTAAAGTGCTAACTATTCTTACCCTCAGCTGTCCTGCTGGAGGGAAAGTATTTTTAGACCCTACAACAGCTGATTTGGGATGGTGCAGGAGTTAGAGGGGCCAGGGGCACCATTGAATTGCCAGGGGTTCATAGGGAATGTCAGGAGTTAGTATTTAGGGGCCAGGAGTCAGCATGGGCTTCAGAACAAGTTAGTCCACACTGCCTTTTTTGATTATCACCATATCTTGATATAAGCCAATAGTTCCCAAACTGTGGTCCCCAGACCAGCAACATTGGCATCACCTGGGAACAATTATATCAGAGATGCAAAAAGAAAAAACCACTGCCTGAAAATGCAAAGTATCAGTCCCCATCTAAATCAGAACCTGTAGGTGTAGGGCCACAGTCTGTGCTTTCACAAGCCCTCCGAGTGATGCTGATGCTTGCTAAAATTCAGGAATCATGGACATCAACCAACTGTCTATCTAAGCAGATCCCATTGTGGACCGGATCAAAGAATGATCTACACTGATGCTTCTCAACTCTTGAGAGTTCAAACCCAGCGATCCTCAGCACAGAAAAAAATATATACTCGTGTGAAAAAAAAAATTTTTTTTTTTTTTTTGTAGAGACAGAATCTCACTGTATCCCCCTCAGGTAGAGTGCCATGACATCACACGGCTCACAGCAACCTCTAACTCTTGGGCTTACCTCAGCCTCCCGAGCAGCTGGGACTACAGGCACCCGCCACAACACCTTGGCTATTTTTTTGTTGCAGTTTGGCCGGGGCTGGGTTTGAACCCGCCACCCTCAGCATATGGGGCCGGCGCACTACTCACTGAGCCACAGGCGCCGCCCACTCATGTGAAAAATTAAGGGGCTTGCTGACCTAAGTTAAAAAGACCTGCTCTTTGGCAACCTGGAGGCCTTTTGGGGGGCCTAAGTCTGACCTGCAGAGAATCTCAGAAGAGATCATCTGTTCCAACCAGAGCAGGGGTCTGCTCCACAGTATCCTTCAGAGGCTCAGCTTTAGCCTAACACTTGCAAAGATGGGCAGCTTCCTCTTCAAGAAAGCATGTTTTCAACAACCTTGACTTAATTGGGTAGAGTTAGCTCCTGTTAACTCCTATATTGGTTTACACCAAACAAGCTACAATAACATGACTCAGATATAGGCTGATAAACCCAAACTAAAGGAAATATGTATGTTACTGTCCTAAATGGTAGAAATGAATGTAGTTGGGTTTTGGGGGTTTTTTTTTGTTGTTGTTGTTGTTGTTTGTTTGTTTGTTTTAATAGGCTATCTCAGTGTTGGAGAACTCTGAGAGATAGGAAGTCTTCCTTTACATTGATCTGAAATCTACATCCCAGGGACCTCCTACCTAACCCTCCTCTGGTTTTGGTTTTGGAGCCACAAGAAGCAAACCCAAAGTCTTGCTTTCCAAAGACAGAGTTTATTTTTCATAGGTCCCGCTAGACACAGGGATGCAGGGAGTGTGGTCTCCAGCTACCGGTGGCTTCCAGGCTGCGTGGCTCAGAAGATGCAGGTGCAGCCCACTGCGATGGTCTCCATGACCAGCCGCTGGCGACAGGGCCCCGGGCGTGGTGGCGGAGGGCAGAGGCGGCGGCGCACAGGCACCTGGCTGAACACGGGCACGCTCACCATGCTGCGGTCCTCCTGCATGGTGAAGGGGTTCACGCAGCCCAGACACAGGCACCGCGCCTCAGGCAGGTCCACGGGGATGCGGCTGGGATCATGGTTAATGCTGCAGGGAACAGGAGAGAGCGTAGGGTGGAAGGTGGTCAGGAAAAGGCCAATGGATAGCCCCTCCTCACACCCCTGCTTTTCTTAACAGGGTTTTGATGCCCCAGCAAAACTCTGCCAGTGGAGAAAGGGTAGTAATCCCCTCTGTGTTCCAGATCAGGGAAACAAGATCAGTAGCAAGCATGTGCCCAAGGTTATCCAGGTTCAAGGTCACCAGTCACTCTGTTTCCTTCTTTCATACAGAAAGGTCTAGTATAAGATGCCCCTCCCAGTACTAGCTTGTGTTGAAGGGAATCACAAAGAAGCCCACAGCCCCCTCAACTCTCCCCTCTTGTTTATATTTTGGGGAAATATAATCTATAGAAGTAAAGTACGAGCATATCAATGCCTAATTTCCACTTGGAAGAGAAGTCAGGAGGCCTGGATTCTGTTCTGACCTCATGTCCACTCACTAAAGTACATTTAACAGGCTCACCACGTAAGTGGTTGTACCCTAGACTTTAGGTGTTCACTAATGCACAAAGCAGATGCGTTCTCATGGAGCCTCACGTACAGGGACCTGCTCTTTTATTCTCTGTCCCTTCGTGTCCTGCTAAGTGTAGGAGGAAGAAGTGGGTGAACTAGACCTGTGGGGATGTGGCATCACCATCACCTCATTATAACTGGGAGCTTGTTAGAAGTGCAGAATCTTCAGAATCAGAACCTGCATTTTTGTAAGATCCCATGGGCACAATAAAGTAAGCATGTGAAGCCCGGCTGTGGAGACTCATTACTGACCCTGCCAAGGCCAAATTCCAGAGCTGCACCATCCAATACAGTAGCCACTAGCTGCATATATCATTTAAATTTAAATTAATTGGAATTATTTCCTCAGTCACATTAGCCACATTTTCAAGTACTCAATAGCCACATGAGGCCAGGAGGTACTACACTGGACTTTACATCATCACAGAAAGTTCCAGTCAACAGTGCTATTCTAGAGACTCGGGGTCTAAGCTGCGTGGCTGAAAAATCTCTGGCCTGGGTTTGTGAGTTTGAGGGTCAGTCCATTTCTTCATCATTCATTCAATACGTATGCGTTTGTCCCCTTCTGTGTGCTAGGCACTGAGCCAGGATGTGGAGCTATAACCAAGGTAGGACACAGCTGCTGTCAACCCAGGGCTGCAGGTCTGGATTCCCAGATCAGTGCTTGCTGTGCAACCTAGGCATGTGCAGACACAGAAAGGCCACTCTCTGGCCTCCCCTGGAGATTCCAATCCATGAGCCATGGGAATCCTCAGGGGATTCTGATGCAGGCCCTGAGAAGGTCCTGGTCTAGTATAAGAGACAAACACGAACACAGCCAGGGAAGTGCAGCAACTGAGAAGAGTGGAGGTGGAGGAAGCGACATCTGGGGAAGGCCTTCCAGGCACTTCAGCTGGGACTTGAAGAATAGTGAGAGCTGTGCCCTGCATGAGTATCTCACTGAACAAAGACCAAGAAGTAGGTGCTACTGTCACCCCTGTTTACAGTGAAGAAACAGAACCTCGCAAAGGCTCATCAACTTGCCAAAAGCCACACAGCTTGTAAGAGGCAGAGGCAGGATCCAAACCCAGGCACCCGGGTGACTGAAGCCAAGGTCTTAACAGTTACATAGACTGGGACATAGGAAAAGACACCCCCAAAAGACAGCCAGCCATTGCTGCAGTCCAGCCTACCTGTAGCCCCAGGGGGACAGGCTTCTCTTGTTGGACAGCCACAGCTGCAAGTTGACCTCACACTTCCTCTTGGCCAGCTCAGAGCTGTTTCTCAGCTGGGCCACCATCTCCTCAAGGTTCCTCTCATACTCCTCCATTCTGGCATAGGGTTTCATCCTCGACACCAGGTCCAGCGGCACCTGGTGCGGCCCAGGGGCCAGGGGTCCAGCCCGTCCTTGCCCCTTCCTCTTGCCTTTGGGGCTCCTGGGCTGGGTCAGCCCCAGGAAAATGGAGATGGTAAGAAGGAGCAGCTGGGGAAAAAAGCCACAGGTCACAAGTGGGAGAGCCAAGCCTCTCTCTGAGCCAAGACTCAGGGCCCCAAATCCTTTCCCATGCCTTTAGGCATCTCACAGGCTCAGGTCTGACCTCTCTCTTGCTCTGTCTTGCTGAGTTCTGCCCCCTCAAATTGCTCCCTGCTTCCTCTTGCACCTGTGCTCCAGCCACTGGCCTTCTCTCTGCCTCTTACTCTCACTGTGCTGCTTCCTGCCACAGGGACTTTGCACAGGCCTCTTCCTGAGGAGTTGTACCTCTTCTTCTTTCCCTCCTAAGCACCTTGCCACCCCTCAAGTATTGGCTCTATTGTTACTTCCTTAAAGGTACCTTTGGACTTCCTTGGACTTGCATAACACACATGTCGCTGGCATGACAGCAATCTTACTGTGTGTACATTTGACTCTTTTATATGTCTGTCCCCCACCGATGCCATGAGAGGATGTGTCAGTTTCCACACACTGTCTTATCCCCTCTGTCTGTGTTGTGCCAGGCATTGAAGCACTTAGGTATTCAATGAACACTTGCCAAGTGAATGAATGGCTATCCCCACCCCTGCCCTTCTGAAGCTTACAGTCTGGGGAGGAAAACAAACACCTAAGCCTTGCTAGTGACAAGTGCAACGATGGGTCCATGCAGGGTATAGCTGGAGAACAGCAGGACTTCCTGCTTAGCCTGAGCTGGGGCTGGAAGCTCCCCAGGAAGCTTCTTTGCAGACAAGACATGTCACATGAGGCTCAAAGGATGAGAGGGTGGCAGGCATGGACAGAAGGAGTCTAAAAGTCTTACAGGTGAGGGAAACAGTGAGAGAGGAGGTTTGAGTTGGTTTGGAGTGGGTGGGGGGAAGAGGGCATGAAATGAATGTGGGGAGTTGGGAAGGTCACAGACTGAGGACTCCCTGCCCATAACACCCACATGCCTTCCTCCCCTGAGCTTCCCCTCCTCCAGTCCCAACCCTCTGCCTGCCCCACCACCCAGCACTGTGCATTTCTTCAACTTCTCCTTCCTACAAAGCAAAGCATCAGGAAAACCTTGGGCTCACACACAAGAGGACTTGGGTCCTGCAGAACCCAGACTCCTCAGGAAGCTGAGGGGAGGAGGCACAAAGCCTGCAGAAGTGCCAGGGCTGGACAGAAGAACCTCTCAGGCAGTGAATTTCAACCAGTGTGCCATGAGAGGATCTTAGTTATGCTGCCAAAATTTTTAAAGAAAAAATTTTTAAATTAAATTATTTTTAGAAGAAGTTCAAAGCATAGTTTATTTTCTTTCTTTACTTTTTTTTTTTTTTTTTTTTGATCAACATAATTTAAGTGTACACGAAAGTTTAACTATAGGTTCAAGTGTGCCGTGAGATTAAAAAAGAAAAAAAAAAAAAAGGTTGAAAAACACTACCCTAAGGTTTATCTCCTCACTAAATCCAGGCAGGCTCTGTACTAGCCCCATTCCTATCCCATGTGGCTCACCCCACAATCCCATGGCCTGTGCCTGCTATATCCTGGCTCCTCAGGAAGTCTTGACACTGGGAAACAAGTCTCAGCATAGCCCCTCTTGGCAGAGCCATTTCTTGGCACAAAATCTGCAACAGAGATTCAAGTCACTAAATTCTTCCATTTTGGTCCTAGACTCTGGGGCAGAAAAATGTCTCCCTGACAATAGGCTCTCTCATCTGAGCTTCTCACCACAAAGCATTGTTAAACTCTGACTCTCGTCTCAGAGATACCCAGAATAGAGTCAAAGTATGCTTCCCTTGTGTTCCAGATGGGAAACAGAGAATCAGAAGGACTTGCCCAAGGTCACACAGCCCAGGTCTCAGGAGCCAGGCCTCTTTGGAAAACCCCCCACCAGGATCTCCCCAGTTGCCTCTGGCCTGAAAGGGCTTCAGTGTGCTGGGGCTGAGCCCAGTTCAGGAGCCTGAGCTACTGAGCATGTCTGCAGTTTCTGAGACCAGTCTCTGTTTCTAGTCCTGGGGGAGAGGACAGAGGGAGAACTCACCTCCGCAGACTCCAAGCCAAACAGAGGCAGCCATTAATCAATAGGAAAGAAATACTGAAATACTCAGGCTCTAAACGGGGTGGAGGAGGGGTGGGGAAGCGCCACGTACCAGGTTGTGTGGCCAGTCCATCCCGCCCAGCCTCGAGGTCAGCCTGCAGCTGCTGCCCGCCTGGAACCCCAGATGCTGCCACGGCCGCCGCTGAGAGAATGGCAGCAACAGGATGGAGCTAAGCAATTATAGCTCAACTGGGAGCTGCTGGGGGAGTGGGTGGGTGGGCTCGTCATCAACTGGGAGCCTTGGGCCCCCAGCTGGCTGAGTCCAGTGTAGTGGCAGGCGCTGAGGGACATGGGGGCAGGCCAGGAGCTGGGCTTCAGTGCCCAGGGGCTGTTGACCAAGGGACAATGCCCTGTGTGTCTGGCGGGGCTCTGGCCGGTGGCACCTCCGCCTGTGGCCTGCGGCCGGCCACCCGGCCAGCACCCACAGGGCTAGCTAAGACAATCAGCTTCGTTTGCTTTGGGGATGGCAAGGGGGTGAGGGTGGAGGAGGGATGGGCCACTGGTTGGTTAGAAGAGCAAATGTTCTGGGTGTGTGCTGGTCAGTTGTGAGACACAGACCCTATCTCCCAGGGAAACAGCCCCAGACACTCCAGCCTCTGCCAGCCTCAGGTGAGTGCAATAGCCCAAGGAGGCCAAAGTCCCACTCCTCTGGTTCACAGACAAGGAAACTGAGGCCCAAGTGAGTCCCACACCATGCAGTGATGTAGAGATGACAGATCTGGGGTTCTTGCCTGATCTCCATCCAGGGCTCTATCCACCTCCCTGATACTGTTTTTCTCAGGATACTTTCTGCACAATTCTACCCTGCTGTGAATGTGTGTCTCAATCTGTGTGCCTCACACAGGCCAACTTGCAGATCCAGGAGTACCTGGTGGCCGAATGCTTTGGCCTTTCTCCCAGAGTGATCTCTGTGCCTAGGGCCTGCCCCTGTGTGCAGCTTTTTACCTTCCTTCTCTCTCAGCCTCAGTCCCTTCCCTGTAAGATGGAATTTGTGCCTAGGAATAGACAGTGGCCTGGCCCATTCCTCTCTGAAATCTTTCTGGGCCCCAACTCCCACATCTCTAGAATGGGAATAACCATGGCACCCACCCCAAGGCTGTAAGGAATAAAGGAAATAACCATATTAAATAGCCACCACAGTGTCTGGCCTGTAGTAAGCTTTCAATAAACACTTAGCTGTTGATTATTAAACTTATTATAAAACAATTTTATAATTATTATTATAAACATTAGCTGTTCCAATTAGCATTAGAGCTAGCATGGTTCTCACTACCCTGCTGACCCTCTTTTCTACCCACTCAGGCCCACCATCCTGGCTGCTGAGAGATCTCTAGGCTTCTAAGACTCAGGTCACGACTTCATGAGGTCAGGTCACCCCAGGATCCGTGGGCCCTGGAATCACATGCTAAACTGACTGGCTCCTCCAGCCAATGTCTCTCACCTGGAGTGAACAGTCCAGCCAAAGGGAGCAAATCCAGCCAGGGAGGCAGGCCTGCGGGGACGGGTGTGAGGACAGGGGAGGGGCACCATGAGCAGACAGACGTCCAGAACTCCCCTGTCTTGCTTAGGGCCATTCTTGGCCATTTAGAGGAATCAGCCGAGGGGAAGAACGCAGAGCAAGAGGCGCTCCTGAATGTCACAAGATTAATCTGTCCAGGGCAGGTTTCCACAGCATAACTGAGAAGCTGGCTGGGGCTCCAGTGCATCAAGAGATACCACCATATTTGGTCAAATACTAGACAGGGCTCTATTCTATCATTGGAAACTCCAGAGGGAGGGGGACTCTGAAAATACCTCATCAGGCAACAAGGGCCCCCGCCCCATCCCCAGGCCATCCCAGCCCCTCTGCCAGGCGTGGGGGCAGCCGGGGTGTATTCCATGCTAACTGTCTACTATACCTCTGCTGCTGCTGCTCACAGCAGAGTCAACAGACATGGAACTGGGGTGACCCCTCCCATGAACTTGGAAAGGTGGGGGAATTAATTGATAGATCGGTACTAGAGGATGGGGGATTCGTCTGCTTCTCCAGACCCTGAAACCACCACTTGCTCCTTACCTGCTGGCAATACACACCCCTCACTTCTGCCCCCCAAAGCCAGAACCTCTCAGCCTCCCTGCATCCTAGCTGAAATGCTTGTTAATTTACACTCCAGGGTCCCAGCCCTGGAACTCTGAAGTAGCAGGCTCAGGAATCTGCAACTTGTCAGGAACACAGTCTGGAAGCTACATCCATCACCTGGCCCCCTCCTCCCACTCATTTTATTAAAAGGAGACTAAGACCTACAAGGGAGGGGCCTTACCCAACCTCATACAGCATGTTTGTGCCAGAACTAAGAGCAGAACTCAGTCTCCCAGTTCTTATTCATTGTTCTTCCCCCAAACAGCTCTGGCACAGACTAGGCCTGGCTACAGGTCTGGCAGGGGCCGAGGAGCCAGGCCAGTCCTTGTGGGGGGTCCCAGATCTCTCACAAAGAGGGAGGGGAGCTGTGGGGAGTCAGGCACAGGCCCAGTGACTGTCAATGGTTTCCCATTTCTGGACCATCTCAGGCCAGGAAGGAGGACCTTTCCTCCAGCCTCAGCTTCTAGAAACCCTTCAAGGATTCACTGCCCTTAGAGATGTCCTGATTGTGAACCCAGGCAGGCTGCATGACCCCAGAGGTCACTGCCAGGCTAGAGACAGAGGCTTCAGAGGCTCCCACCCCACAGATGAGGCTGGGGTCCTTGGGCCTTTACACATGGGAGGTGGTGGGAGACATAAATGAAGGACTGGGCAGGCAGAAGGGCTAGACGGCTAGGGGGTGGTGAGCCCTTGGTGCAGACTCCACCAGAAGAAGTGTTACACTCGCCACCAGGTGGCGCCACCAGAAAGTCAGATAGCCCCTAAGAACACACCAACTCTGATGGAGCTTCTGGACCAGACCCCCTTGTCCCTGGGATGGACCCTGGAGCTGAAAATGAAAGGTCAGGCCAGTGGTAGGGGCCCTGCACCTGCCTTACCAGGCAACCCTATTGTTGATGAGCACCAGCAACCAGGATGCCTTCCACATCAGGCCAGGAGTGGGGGTGGGAGATTCTGTCGCTGAGGGATTCCTTTCACTTTGAGCACCTACTATGTGTTAGGCCCCAGGCATTTGGCTCTCGGACACGGTAATTCTCAGAAAACAACAATTAGTAATAATGATAGATGCCACTTAATAGCCTTTTACTGACTGCCTGGCACTGTGCTAGATCATGTGCTCTGCTCCCTTAAATCTTCACAACAACCTATGGTGAGCTCCTAGTTTTATTCTGAATTTACAGACCAGAAACTAAGACTCAGAGCACTTAGTCACTTGCCCAAAGTCACAGAGGATTCAAAGCAAGTTCGTCTGACTCCTGCACGTGCTGTTCCTTTAGTGGGATAAGGAGAGGAACAGTGCAGCCAGGAGAGGAGGGAAAAGTTTCAGCTGGTCAACTAGTCATCAAAGAGAGTCTAGGATGGCCTCAGTGTCACCTTACCATTCTCAAAAAACCTGGACCCTGCAAGTTCAGGAGCTCACTAAGCCCCAAAGCCCAAACTAAAGTCCTCAGGGGGATCTAGGAGGTCCCAGGCTGTGGCTGGGGCACCCGGCAGAGTGCCTGGCACATGGTAAGCACTCTCTAAATACCTGACACATTGAATCAAGCCAACTATCATACAGGGTGGTGACATGTGATGGAGAGTGGGAACCTTGAAGGGCAGGTGCAGCCAAGAGGCATGTTGGCAGACGAGTTCGATCCTGCCTCTTCACAGCTGTGTGGCCTTGGGAAAGTTACTTAACTTTTCTGAGCCTTAGTTTCTTCTGCACAGTGAAGATAATAACTTGGCTGTCCACAGACAGTTAAGGATGGAATGAGATAGTGTATGTTAAGGCACTTAGCACAGTGACTGGCAACGGTAAGTGCTCAATTAATGGTAAGCAGCAATTGTTATTCCCATTGTTAAAACGAATTTTGAGTTAGGCCTTCAAGGTTGATTCTGGAATGTTCCTAGGTAGGAAAGGCATTGTGAGGTGGGAACAAGGCTAGAGCTAGCAGAAGAATGCAGAGACCCTTATTCCCTGTGGGCACACACTAGCCTAGAGCCTCACAGAAGCCAGGAGGACCTGAGAGATTTGGTCTAAAATCTTGTCCAAGTGGACCCTGTAATGTCAGGGACAGCAGAAGGAGGCTCCAGGCACTATTGGCCAGAGTGCACAGCCCCCACAAGAGGTCCTGGCTCCCCTGCTGTGCAACCCTCCCCTCCTTCCCTGGGTAAGAGTCCTTCTCCCAGGCCCATATTTGCACAAATGCCTGCCTTGCTGCTCACTCCCGAGCCCCAGCCAAGAGGGGCTATTTTAAGCTCCCTAGACGGGAATATTGTTGGTGGGAACAGCCCCAGCCAGCAAGCTCTCAGTTCTCAAAAAAGGGAAAGGCCTAGATGAATGCATGGCCCTGGGATGTTCAGAGAGGACACCCATCAGCAAAGACCCTCTGCCCAGGCCAGGCACCAATGCTTCTCCCCACAGGGGAAAGTCAAGGACACTCGAATTAGAGTGGGGCTCCAATTCACTGGTGATTGGGTAGCCTAGGCATTCTACCCAGCATCCACCCTTGAAAACACCAAGTTTGTGTTTCTGGGTTGCAGACCAACTCCACCCTGCACCGAGTCTCTTGTCAGCACTCACCACCCATGTACCATCGGTGGTAGGGGTATCTCATGCAGCCCCTACTTGTGTGGGAACCCTTTCTAAAGTATCTTTGCTGGGTGCCTCTAGCCTAGGGATATCGTTACTCTCTGAAGATGCACATTCCACTTTTTTAAGTTGTAGTTGTTGAAAATAATAATTTTTTTTTTGCAGTTTTTTTTCTTTTTTTTTTTGGTCGGGGCTGGGTTTGAACCCACCACCCTCAGCATATGGGGCCAGCACCCTACTCCTTGAGCCACAGGCACTGCCCCCGAAAATAATAATTTTTAATTAGAAGTTTTCTTTTATACTATACAGAAATCCCCCTCCTGCAGACTTCAGGCAATGGTGGCTGGACATTTGCTCTTTGCCTTATTATTAATATTTGGCCATGTCTACCTTCCCTAACTTTGATGAGCCTCAGTTTCCTCATAGGGTTGTTAAATGTATTAAACATAAAAATTATTGTTGGTCTAGCACATAATAGAATTTAATATTTGGCGAGTTTGGGCTGGGTTTTTTGTTTTGTATGTAATTTGGTTTGGTGTGCTGTGGGCCCGTGTTTATGGTGTTTTTGTCCGGTATGTGTGCTATTTTTGCTTTTTGATTAGGAACAACCAGTCTAGACTAATATTTAAAGCACAGACTTTGAACCAGAGTGTCCTGAACCCCAGCCCCAGCCCTGTCAGGCCCCAGCTGGGTCACCATGGGTGAGTGACCTAAACTCCTTGAGCTTAAATCTTTGAGAAGGAGGGGGGGGATTTAGTAAGATAACGCATGAAAGTGCTTGGTGCAGGATAGGTGGGCAGTGAATGGCCCTGCTATTATTTTATTGTATACATTGTTCTTAGCTCTGCCCAATCAGGTGGTGCAGAACATTTCTAGTCAGCTCAATTCTAGCATTTTCTAAGTGTCAGAGAGTCCTAGGAATACAATGGACTGCCCTGGAAACAGTAAGCACTCCATCAACCCAAGTATTTCAACAGAGGTCAGAACACTAAATGGGAGATTCCAGAAGAAGTGTTTTTTAAGTTCCAAAAGTTCCCTTCCAGCCTTGAGACTTCTGAATCTTTATCTACAGCCTCAGGGCCCCATGTGGGGCTGTCCTACCTGCCTTGACTAGCCCAGACCTGGGGCAGGAAGGAGCCCAAGGGAGCTTACCCTGAACATGGAGTAAACATGCCTGTCCCCAGGACAGAGGAGGCACCAGGCCCCGGCCCCCAGAAGCATCCTCTCCTCAGTCCCAGGGGATGTTTATATTCTGGTCAGAGTTTACAGGACGTCTGGATTTACAAGATCCAGAATTCTGACTTTTCCCCCTAAAGCTGTCAGGCCCTCCTCTAGCTGGGTGGCTCTGTGTCTATTTTGGTGGGAGGCCCCACCCTTCAGCAGAAGCAGGAAAAGGGTATAGCGTGAGAAATGTTTTCCTCAGACCCCGAGCCTGAACCCCAGTGGAGAAAGAAGCCTGAGCTGTGGAGGTGTGAGAAGCAAAGGCTGGGCATCTCCCTGCTGTTTACTGGCGAGGAGTCCTGGGAGTGAGCTAGTGGCAGGGGCAGAAGGGACTTCTTTTGGAGCTTGGGTTCAAAGGTCCGCTCCCCTGAGCGTTAAGCTAAAAACCGATGGTACTTATCCAAGCCTGCCTTGCATATAGGGGTCTGTTATGGTCCAGAGAAATCTGCTTTTAGTGTGGTTATTATGGTGTATCTATCTGTGTGAGTGTGAATTTGCGGACAGCGTCTTGTATGTGTGTGTTTTGCTCTATTATTGTTTTAAAGAGCTGCTCACAAGCCATGACATGGCTTACTTACAGATGTGCCTCTCGGCCTGGCTGCAGGAGCCTGGGGCAGCTGTGACCAGAGAAGGACTTGCTGAGGGATAGCCTGAGAGCTACGAAACAACCCACGACTTGGTGGGCAAGCAGCAACTCTTGAGACACATCACATCACCTTTCAGCAAGAATTCTTGATGGCCACAACAAAGGCCTCTCTCTTTGTCCTCCTGATGCCCAGAAGACTCACAGGCTCTTAGGGCTACAGGGAGTCAGTGTCAACCCTAGCCTCCCTGAAGAAGTTTATCTCTGTGGCCTGGACCTATTAGGAGATGATGTTGGGAAGCTTCCCCAGGTGGTAGAAGGAATATCTTATCTAGGTTGCTCTGTAAATTTCTGTGAACCGCAAACTTCAAGGTATTCGTCTATGGGCCATGAAGAGCCCTTGAGAGTTCTTGACGTAGGCTCATTCATTTTATTTAACAAATATATGTTGAGCGCCTACTATGTGCCAAGCACTGTTTTAGGGACTGGGGATATAGCAGTGAACTACTAAAACAGCTCCCAAGATCCTAATGGAGGTTGGTGGATATAACAATATTGATACTTTAGGACCAGCCGGCAGCTCGGGGACTCTTGCTGGACCCTTCTCTCAGTCCGACGCACCTCCTGCATCCATGGGAACAGCTGGATCTTCTGGGAAGTCCATGACCTCAGTCCTCACAGGGCGTGTGGAGGAAGGTACAATGTCCCCAGAATGTGAAATCTTGCCAAATTTCCATTGGAAGGTCAGTTCTCATAAATATTGTGAGGAAAGAGGAAGAAATGGCTAGTGTGGAATCTGACCATTTGCAAAGTCTAGTTCCCAGGAAAGAAGCCTCAGAAATTGCTCTAATGTTAGAAAGCAGCCTCAAGGTTTGTCTCTGGAAGACAGAAGTGGTCCAGCCTGAGGACTCAGGCAGATGCTAGTGATGATTGTCTGGCAGTAGAGTTAACATCCCTTGAATGTGTGGAGGGCTCTACAATTTGAAAAACACCTTTGCATCTAATGACAGCATTTACTCCTTGTATTAACCCATGTGAACATAAAAATTTTACAAAAGAGGAAATTGAGTCTGAGGGCAGGGAAATAACTTGCCCCTGGTCATATAGTAAGGAGAAAAAGGGACAGACCTTAGGATGCCTGGGCCCCTGAGGTCTCTTTGGGACACCAGCTACCCTGCCCTTTGCCCTAGCTTAGGGAAAGTTAATGAGCCCAGGTACTGGCAGTGGGTAGAGGTGGGCACCTTGTCATTAGGAGCACTGAATGCCATCCAAATTATTTCTGCCATGGTCAGTTGTGCTCTATGGACAAGTCTACTTTGGAAGAAAATGTGTCTGGTGAGAGGGATCTGTGCCAGAGGGACAAGTTTTCTGAGTCAGCTCTGGAAGGAACTGAGGGGTCAGGCTGACCCTGATCCCCCTCTCCCCAGTAGTGTGCTTTTTGAAAAAACAAGGATTATTTGATGTTTCCATCTGGCTATCATGCAGCTATGTTCATAAATTCTTGTCTTCCATACTGGAATTCCCTTGTTGTCTTTCTCATCATCTCAACCAGAGCTAGCTTTGACCATGGAATTCCAGAATCACTTATAAACCTTCCCATTTTTTAGACCATTTCTTTAACACAGCTCAACACAACTGTAAGGGTCCTTTTGCTGACTAGTCAATCAGTCAATCATACTCCTGTTAAAAGCTTCTCAGTCTCTTATTAGTCTCCTTCTATCCGTTGAGTGTAAATTGGCTCACTGAAAATATACATTTGGGGGTGGTGCCTGTGGCTCAAAGGAGTAGGGCACTGGCCCCATATACCAGAGGTGGTGGGTTCAAACTTAGCCCCAGCCAAAGACTGAGAAAGAAAGAAAGAAAGAAAGAAAGAAAGAAAGAAAGAAAGAAAGAAAGAAAGAAAGAAAGAAAGAAAGAAAGAAAATATACATGTGGCTGCTCCCTCTGCCCCCTGGTAAACAGTATTTGTCAGGGTAGGCCAAGGCATGCTGCAAAAACAAGCAACCCCCAGATCTAGGAGGCTTAGCACATTAAAGGTGTCCTTATCATGCACCTTATTAGCGTCTGGCATGCTCTGATCATCAGAATCAGTCAGAGACAATGATGGAAGCTACATCAGAACACTTGCTTCCAGAAGCACCACACAAGGTCAGAGGTTTGTAGACAGGAGATCTACAGTGGTCAAAAATAGATTCTGGAGTGTCTACTCCAACCACAGAGTTCCTTTGGGGAAATTCTTTCATCTCTTTTATATTTCAATTTCCTGTGAGAATAATAAAGAATCTACCTCACAGATTTACTGCAAGGTTAACCGAAAGGGTGAATGTAAGCCCTTAACACAGAGTCTTGTGCATAAAATGAACTCAATAAATGTCAGCTATTCTGATGTTAGCATAATATTATGTTAACAGTGGCTACTATCTCCAGACTGTGCAACCCTGACTCTCTTCCCTGTTCTTCATGTTAACCAGTTTAAATTTCTTCCAAGAGTTAGAGTTGTCTCTTCTTTTTTTCACTAGTGATTTTTAAATTACGTTTTGTGCATTTTATCTCATCAGCCAAACCTGAGACAGAAAAAGGTTTATCTACGTGTCTTGCCAACCCTTAAACTAGATTTATCCAGTTCAGCTTTCATTACCATGTGCTTTTGAGGAGTCCAAAGAAAGAAGATAAAATTTGGAAATGAGTCCTTGCTTGAGATAAAACTCAATGGGAGAGAGACAAAGAAATGAAACGGTAGCGTATCAGACTTGGAAGAGAGCTTTAGGACAAGATCCATTATCTCCTCTTTTACAGATGGGCAGACAGAACCAGAGAAGGAAAGAGGAACAATGCCACAGAGCAATTAAAGGTCAGAGTTGGGAGAAGAACCCATTTTTTTTTTTCTTTTGAGAAAAAGTCTCACTGTGTCACCTAGGGTAGAGTGCTATGTTGTCATCATAACTCACTGGGCTGAAGTGACACTCTTGCCTCAGCCTCCCAAGCAGCTGGGACTACAGGCACCCACCATCACTCCCAGCTAGTTTTTCTATTTTTAGTACAAATACGTCTCACTTTTGCTCAGGCTGTTCTAGAACTCCTGACCTCAAGGGATCCTCCTGCCAGAGCCTCCCAGAGTGCTGGGATTACAAGCGTCAACCACCACTCCTGGCCTTAGAACCCACTTTTTAAAATCCCATTCTTGGGGCTTTCCATGCACCACATATGGGGACCACATTCTTCAGCACTAGGAGAGAGGAGGAGGGATCATCTTGGATTTATGATTTGTCCTCATTTTGCAGAGCCGTTCTCTAGCAGTTATAAAGTTAAGAGCCTTATAAACATTACCTTATTAAGGCTTCTTGGAAACCCAAGGTCACAGCTCCTCTGGATCATGGGACATGAGTCGAGCATCCAATGAACAAACACAGGGTAATGTTACATTTTTCACTTCGTTAATGAAACCTGGCTTCTAATTATAGGATTTGTTTAACAGTTTGTGAAGTCTTGGAGTCAGCCTGCAGTCCTGAAGGCTGGCTGAGGAGTGCCAAGCAGGGAGACATGGCAGGGAGGGGACTCCACCATCAAGGGGAAGACAGTCAAGCAGAATCAACCTAAGCCAAAGCCCAGAGGGGGATATTAAAGTAATTTTCCCTAATCCCACTAACCAAGTTGCTCCCAGTTAGAAATCATCTCTAGTAAATTCCCTCTGTTGCCATAACCCTTTCATGCATAGGTGGTAAATATGAATTTGTTCTATGGCAAGCAGGTGAAATAATTATCCTATTACTCTTGTCCATTTCAAATTGAATACCCCTGTAATGCCAATCATTTTTAGCAAACCCTCTTCCCAGCCCTGGGGGAAAGTGAGCCAGGGGACTCCCTTCCTCTCCTATCCATCATGAGTTCATCATCTAAGGAGGCAAGGGGTGGGGGCTGGGCTGGGAGCTAGGGTGAGGGAGAATGGGATCATTATGAAGACTGCCTGCCCTCATGCAGCTGAGCTGGGGTACAGGGACCTTGCCAAGCCTCTCCCACACAAAGATGGCTTGAGGTTCAGCCCACCTATCATGTGGTCACATCCCCCTCCTCATTCCAGGGCTCCATTACAAGCTCAGCCCAGTTTCCTTAAGGGGTTGAGTCGCAAGTCTCCCAAATCTCACAGCACCTCCATTCCTGAGTTAGCACATGCACTGATGCACACAGACAGACAGACACACACACACACACACACACACACACACACACACACACACACACACACACGTAGCCGACCCGGCTCTGTACATTCTTAAAGTTATGTCAGTGGTTTCCAAAGTAGGGTGTTGGCTGGGCGTGGTGGCTCAGGCCTGTCATCCTAGCACTCTGGGAGGCCAGGGCAGGCTGAATGCTGGAGCTCAAGAGTTTCAGAGCAGTCTGAGCAAGAGTGAGACCTTGTTTCTACTAAAGATAGAAAAACTGAGGCAGGGCGGCACCTGGGGCTCAATGGAGTAGGATACCGGCCCCATATGCCAGAGGTGGCAGGTTCAAACCCAGCCCCGGCCAAAAAAAGAAAAGAAAAACTGAAGCATAAGGATCCCTTTGAGCCCAGGAGTTCAAGGTCACCATGGGCTATGTTGATACCATGACACTCTATCCAGGGCAACAGAGTCAGACGCCATCTAACAGAAAACAACAACAACAACAAAGTAGGGTATCATTTGAGGCTTAGGAAGAATATTACAGACTTCTGTTTTTACATCTATCTTTTCTAATTTCTTTTTTTATTGTGTTAAAGGAAATTATTAGTATAACACCACTTTGTAGAACTTAAAAATAAAGATTTATTTTTAAAAATAACTTAGGCCAGACGCAGTGGCTCATACCTGTAATCCTAGCACTCTGGGAGGCCAAGGTGGGTGGATTGCCTGAGCTCATGGGTTCTAGATCAGCCTGGGCCAGATGAAATCTTGTTTCTAAAAAAATAGCCAGGCCTTGTGGCGGGCACCTGTAGTTCCAGCTACTCAGGAGACTGAGGCAAGAGAATCAATTGAGCCCAAGAGTTTGAGGTTACTGTGAGCTATGATGCCAAGGGCAGCAAAGTAAAACTCTGTCTGAAAAAAAAAGAAAGAAAATAAATAACCCAAGAAAGAAAAGCAAATGGGCAAAAGATCTGAAAAGACACTTCACCGAGGAAGTTTTTAAAGCTATATG